>CAUYUJ010001962.1:0-32500 GCA_963575745.1 Prorocentrum cordatum | reverse complement strand
GAGGAAGAGGGTGGCGGGGGTGGAGGAGAACGAGGAGGACGAACCTCGCCGATGGGTGGGAGAAGCCCGCTTCGTCGCTCAGTCACCAGAGGTCGCTCGTCGTGGCCGGGCGGGAAACTCCGCCCGCGCACAGGCTCGCGCTCAAGCGTTGTCTGCTGTGTCTGGCTGTGTTTCAGATGTCATGTCTTTTTTGTTTGTCTTTTTGCCTCCGTGGAGTATTTGTTGTTTTTTCCCCAACCCTCCTATGGTTGGGTACTCGTTTTGAATAAAGCAGTGTGGTCGCCCCGTCCTCCTCCTCCTCCCCCCTCCTCCCCTCCTCCTCTCCTGTTCCCTGGGACCACCTCGAGACCTCGCGGTGCCCTGGGGGGCTGCGATCTGCGCACCTGTCGCCACTTTCGTGAGCTCCTGGGAGGCCCAGCGGAAGTACGTCCCACGCGGATCACCTCGAGACCTCGCGGCGCCCTGGGGGGCTGCGATCTGAGCAACTGTCGCCACTTTCGTGGGCTCCTGGAAGGCCCAGAGGAGGCACGTCCCACGCGGACCACCTCGAGACCTCGCGGCGCCCTGGGGGGGCTGCGATCTGAGCAACTGTCGCCACTTTCGTGGGCTCCTGGAAGGCCCAGCGGAAGTACGTCCCACGCGGATCACCTCGAGACCTCGCGGTGCCCTGTGGGGCCGCGATCTGAGCAACTGTCGCCACTTTCGTTGGCTCCTGGGATGCCCAGCGGAAGTACGTCCCACGCGGACCACCTCGAGACCTCGCGGCGCCCTGGGGGGTCTTGCGATCTGCGCAGCTGTCGCCACTTTCGTTGGTTCTTGGGAGGCCCAGCGGAGGTGCGTCCCACGCGGATCATCTCGAGACCTCGCGGTGCCCTGGGGTTTGCGATCTGCGCAACTGTCGCCACTTTCGTGGGCTCCTGGGATGCCCAGAGGAAGTACGTCCCACGCGGACCACCTCGAGACCTCGCGGCGCCCTGGGGGGCTGCGATATGCGCAACAGTCGCCACTTTCGTGGGCTCCTGGGAGGCCCAGCGGAGGCACGTCCCACGCGGACCACCTCGAGACCTCGCGGCGCCCTGGGGGGCTGCGATCTGCGCAACTGTCGCCACCTTCGTGGGCTCCTGGGAGGCCCAGTGGAAGTACGTCCCACGCGGACCACCTCGAGACCTCGCGGCGCCCTGGGGTGGGCTGCGATCTGAGCAACTGTCGCCACGTTCGTGGGCTCCTGGGAGATCCAGCGGAAGCACGTCCCACGCGGATCACCTCGAGACCTCGCGGCGCGCTGGGGGGCTGCGATCTGAGCAACTATCGCCACTGTCGTGGGCTCCCGGGAGGTCCAGCGGAAGTACGTCTTACGCGTTGCTGCTGCTCTTCTTGCTGCGCTCTTCTGATTTCACTGCTGGGTGCTCTTCTTCCGCACTGCGGGTTTTTCAGCATACCCGTCAGCATTGAGTGGTCCTGAGTGTAATCACCACATGTATAGAAAGGGTTGGGTACGTCGCGGGGTAATGTTTGTTGTTGTTTTGTTTGCCACCCTGCCAGGTGTTATTTGTTGTGTTTCTGCCTCCTTGGAAGTCGGCAGGTCAGACTGGGCCGACAGCGGCCCAGACTTTTCGTGAGGCGCTAGGAGACCACCAAAAAAGAGACAACACCTGGCGGAGTTTCGTGACACACACACACACACAAAACGTAGAAACAACAAATACAAAACCTGTCAGGGCTTCGTCACATCAGAAGAAATACTGCAATGTCACAAGTGTTGGGTGCCTCCAGGCATTTTGGTGGCTCGGGCAGCGCAAGCCCACATGTTTTCACATCGGAGAATGAGTCGTGGGCTTCATAACCTTGTCTTCACAATAAAAGCTGCTTCGTGGACTCGGAAAACTTGTGTTATCACAAGGGCGAATGGGTCGTGAGTATGAAAAACCTGTCTTCACAATCGTTGTGTGTCGTGTGCTCGGGGAACTTGTGTTTCGACGTGAGCATGAAACATATGTGTTCTCACATTGAAAACTGGGTCGTGGACTCTTACAGCCTGTGTTTTCAAAGGGAAAGCTGTCGTGAGCATGGAAAGCAGATACATAATGAAACTTGCCTCGTGGACACTGAAAACCTGGCAGGATGGTAAGGATGAGCATGATGAGAGGAAACCAAATAATGAGGAGGATACTGGCAATAAGAAAGAGAAGGAGAGACGAGCAGGAGGATGAGGAGATCAGGATAATCAGTCGAGATGGAATGCTGGGGGGATGAGCATAGACGTGTACGTACGTACGCATGTATGCATGTATGATTGTATGCATGTATGCATGTATGCATCCACATGTGCATGTATGTGTGCTGTGTGTATGTATGTATGTGTACACGTACGTCTGTGTGTATGTACGTGTGTATGTATGTATGCAGACATGCATGCAGGTATGTATGTATGTATGCATGTATGTATGGAGATAGTTATGTATATGTGTATGCATGCATGCATGCATGTATGTATGCATGCATGCATGCATGCATGCATGTATGTATGTATGTAAGTATGCATGCATGTATACATGCCTGTCTGTATGTATGCATGCCTGCCTGCCTGTATGTCTGTCTGCATGTATGTATGTCTGTATGTATGCACATGTTTGTACACATATATATATATATATATATGTATATACATACATCCATACATATACATCTGTGTGTGTTTTGCGTCAGCTCGCGCTGCCCGCAATCAGGGTGCTGACACTGCAAATCACGGCGCAGATTATCCATGCTGTGGAGAGTAGGAGTGAGGAAGAGGGGGAGGATGGGCAGGAAGGAGGGGGGAGGAGGAGGAGGGGAAGCGAAAAGGATGGTCACAATATGGACATCACGGGGTAGCGTCCCGAACAATACTGTTGCTCGTCGAGCCCATATTTGGTCTGCGCACTGCTCCACTACCTACTACAAATTTCGTAATAAAGGGAGGGGGGTCTCATTTCGGGGGAGGGGGTCTCTTCCAGGCTATCTTGGAGGGCCTGGGGGGGTCTGGGGACGATGTTTTGGAGGGTTCTCCCACGGGGGGGGGTCTAAAACTTCTCGTTTGGGAGGGTTGAGACCCCCTCCCTTTTATTACGAAATCTGGAGTGCTCGCCTCCGCAGCTCGGAGGTGCGCGAAAACCCAAGTCAGAACCAGCTTCTGGCGGGCCAGAACTCTGCACCCCTCCCTGCGAGCCGAGCCTGTTTTTTTTTTGTGCCCGGACAGAACACCTGGGCGACACAACCCGAAGGGAGGTGCCCAAGGTGACTGCATGAATTCACATGCAGTCGGACCTCGCAACACGAACGGCGGCACGGACCGCCCCCGGCGTTATCCGCGCCGCCATTGCGAGGTGCCTCGAGATGCCACCCCGAGACACGGCCACCGGCACCACCCCCACTTGGCCGCCAGCCTCAAGTAGCGGAGGCCCCGCTGCCCAAGGACTTAAGTTCCCGCGCCCCCCACGTCGGGGGACCCCTTCGAGTAACCCCATCGGGCCTCTCAGGGGTGGTACGGCGGGCCCGCACCTACTGTGGCTGGCCAACCACAAGGCAAGAGTCTCTCCCACAGCCCCGTCGAGCTGTGGAGACGATCGGGCTGCCAACCCGCCTGTTTTCCTGGGACGCCACAAAGGCACCCAGCGGCACAGGTGCCTAGCGAGCCGAGCCTGTTGCTGGAGGTCACCGGGGGCTCTCGGCGAGGGCCCCGCGCGGGCGAAGGTGGCCCAAAGCCTTCCTCCGTCGTGATCCTCCTCCCCGATCGGAGGGCACCAACTATACACCAACACCGATCCTGGCCCAGGATCACCCTGGGCCCAGGATCGGTGTATACGCCCTCCTGCCTTGCGCAAGAAGGCATATACACCGATCCTGGGCCCAGGGTGATCCTGGGCCAAGATCGGTGTTGGTGTATAATAGGTACCCTCCGATCCTCCCCGACTCGACGTCGTCACGGCCCGAGAGAGTCGAAAGCCGGGCGAGTGGTAATGGGGGGTGACCGCAATGGGGGGGTGAAGAAACGGGCCCTGAAGGGGCACTTTAGGGCTCCTTTCGGGCCCCTGCTGTCTCTAACGAAAAGGAGCCCTTCTCTTCACTTTCGGGCCCTTTTGGGCCCCAAAGTGCCTCTTCAGGGCCCTTCTCTTCACCCCCCCATTTAGGTCACCCCCCAATGACCACCCGCCCGATAAAGCCGGCCCCTGGACCTGTTCTGGGGAGCAAGAGGCCCTAAAACAGCCCCCAAGACGCTTCAGAACTGCCTCCGAGAGGCTCCACCAGGCCCCCAAACAGCTCCCAAAACGCTCACGAGTCCCCAGGTAATGCCCAAGAAGCCCACGACGCCTCAACCGTGGACTCCCCGCAACTTCTGGAGGTCAGCGGAAGGCGGAAGCATCTAAGTCGGCCCCTGGACCTTTTCCAGGGTGCCTTCCGCCCAGACTTTCGAGGCAATGGGGGCCAGGCGCAAACCCCGAGGTCCGGAAAAGCCGAACAACTACCAAAACAATCGCAGCTCAAAGTTCGAACGATCGACAGAGGCCTGCCGAAGGGGGTCCGAGTAGGTGGGGCCAGAGGATCGCGCCGCATCGCCAATGCATCGCCGATGCATTGGCGGTGCGTCGGCCTCGTCGGCCATGCATCGAGCCAAATCGCCGAAGCATCGACAATGTGGCGCGATCCTCTGACCCCGCCTACTCTGACCCGACCTGGGAGGCCTAGAATCGAGGCTCGACGATGTCGAGGTTTAGAACCGTGCTCCCCCGGACGAGACGACGTCAGGGTCCTGGAGAGTCTAAAGTCGACGCCTGGACCTGTTGAGGGGTGCCTTCTGACCAAAGCTTCGAGGCGGATCCAGCCGTGCGACGAGAAGACCCCTCCCGAAGGCCCAGACAAGAAAAACAACTGCCACACACACACACACACACACACGCACACACGCACACACACAGACACTCCAAACTCGAGGCTCGAACTCGAGGAGCAGCAAACAGCACAAACATCAACTGGCGGACGTCGCGCGCAAATCTCGTGGGTCGGCGCTGGGCCCCCCTGGCGGTGCCTCTGGCGCTTCCCCTGTCTCAAGGAGCCCAAGGACACACAAATGAATACACACAAATGAAATGATTCCCCATAGTTTCATATATTTTCTGGGTTCCTGTCTTCCCCCCCACTTCCCATATTTCCCCATATTTTCCGGGGAATCGACGATTGATTGTGTCCGTGTGTTCCTTCCCCTCCTGAGATAGTTAATCCGGGGGGGCCCCGAAGGGTAGGGTAGCAAACGGCAGGCAAGAGAGTCAGCTCGCGTGGCTGGTTCTCCCGGCGCCTCTTGGCGCCGGGAGGCGCCCATGTGCCGATGAAGAGGCCCGGCGGCGGGGCGGAGACCGGCTGCACGCAGCAGACGGCGTGCCCCAGCCCCTGCCCTGTCCCCATCTGAGCAAGCGCGCTCCACTGCAATCGGCCCGTAGCAGGAGGATACGCGGTGAGGACGCAAGGGCCTTGGAGGGCCACGTCGACACACTGCGAGCGGGGCGCGGCCAGCGAAAGTGGCCAATGATGAACCGAGGAGGCAACGATGCAAAGGTAACCCTTGGGAAGGGCGCCCACCCTTACCGCGCGGGTTGACTGTACTCGCAATGTAACTCATTGCAAAGGGCCCAGATCCACCGCGGGAGATCCACGATCCCCTTGAGCCGAGGCAGACATTGCTCTTCGGACGTCTGCGAGCAGAAACTTTGCGAGCAGTGCAACGCGCCCGGCGACTTTCCTGCCCTTTCGTCTGGCTCGATTGCTGTTGATGCCATCTTTGCGCTCCTCGACGAAAGATCGGGGCCCGACGATCTCAAGGTGTCGGGGCCGCGCTCCCAGTCTCTGAGCATCGATTGATATTGACAGATTCGAGCATAATCTACGCATCGGTCTGAATTCCGTTTCTGGCAAGATCGTTGCGTACGCAATTTTAGCACCGGCGGGAGAGACGGGCTTGCAGCAGCAGCGCTTCCCCACGCCCCGCAGCCATTTGCACCAGAAGCCGCACAGAGGGCCGCGCTAGCAGCACGCATTTTGCACTGTACCCGCGTTGAGTCTAGGAACAAAAATCATTGCCCAAACATCCTTCCGCTCCCATTGTTTTGATGCATGCGGCCCCGGAGGTCCCCGGACCTCTTCCCTGGGGCCGTTTCTTCCTCCTGAGTCCTTCTTCGACGCTCCCGAATCACGGCCCCCGGAAGCCCAAAACTGTCAAAATCCCGCCGCTTCCGCTTTTTTGTTGGAGCGCCGGATCTGTGGGTAGGGAAAAAATCATTGTGCCGGGGGCGCGCAAACATGGATTCGCGATCCATGTACTTGGCGCGCGGTCGCCAAATCAATGGATCGGGGGAGGTGCCCTCCCCAAAATGCAGCCAAAACCGCTTCGGTCGACGGCGGGAATGCGCGATTTCCGATGGAAACGGGACCCGTCGCTAATCCACGCCCCCTTGATCCATGTTTGCGATCGCCTGCGATCTCGAGGTGTCGGGGGCTGCGCCCCCCCCTGACTACCTACCAAACCACCCCAACCCTATCCGAACACCCAAGCTTCGGGTTGGGGGGGTACGGGTTCCACACGTGTCGTTTGCTGTCCCCCGACCCCCCCCACTGGAAATCGAGGGTCAATTTGGGTCGTCGGGCTGGGTTGGGATGGGGGAGGAGGAGGAGGAGGAGGAGGAGGAGGAGGAGGAGGAGGAGGAGGAGGAGGAGGAGGAGGAGGAGGAGGAGGAGGAGGAGGAGGCACCCCAGGAAGCGGCGCGCGGCACTTGCGCGCGCGCAACCCCTGGTGGGCGGTGACCCCCCCGCGGGCCTCCGCCAGGCGCCGCCGGGGGCGCCGAGGCCGCGGCTGGGCGGCACCCCGCCGCCAGCGCTGCGGGCAGGGCCACGATGCGGCCCGTGGGGCCGTGCACGGCCTGGATCGGGCGCGGCCAGGGCCGCAAGACGAAGCCAGGACGAGGATATGAATGCGGGCGCGGAATGAAAGCCCAAAACCCCCTCGCGCTGTGGAGGGATCGCGACGGTACGTTTTCTGCGACGTTCGGCCTCCAGGGGCGCTTCCCGGGCCTCGGGAGTGTCAAAAAATGACTCTGGATGGAAAACTGGTCCCGGGGAAGGTGTCCAGGCTTCTGGGGGTCGCCGTTGTGAAATTATCCCGGCAAAGCAACCTAACAGCGATGTGTAGAAGCATATCTGGAAGCATTCCCCTTAAGATTCAGATGAGAATCCAGTTGTAGAATTCTGCTGTTCTCGCAGTCGTAGTCGCATTCCAGTCGCAGTGCAGTCGCAGTCACGCCTCAGCAGCCTCAGCCTGCCTTGCCTCAGCCTGCCTCAGCCTCAGCCTGCCTCAGCCTCAGCCTCAGCCTCAGCCTCCACAGCCTCAGCCTCAGCCTCAGCCTCAGCCTCAGCCTCAGCCTCAGCCTCAGCCTGCCTCAGCATCAGCCTGCCTCAGCCTCAGCCTCAGCCTCAGCCTCAGCCTCAGCCTCAGCCTCAGCCTGCTTCAGCCTCAGCCTCAGTCTGCCTTCAGCCTCGGCCTCAGCCTCAGCCTGCCTCAGCCTCAGCCTGCATCAGCCTCAGCCTCAGCCTCAGCCTGCCTCAGCATCAGCCTGCCTCAGCCTCAGCCTCAGCCTGCCTCAGCCTCAGCCTCAGCCTGCTTCAGCCTCAGCCTCAGTCTGCCTTCAGCCTCGGCCTCAGCCTCAGCCTGCCTCAGCCTCAGCCTGCATCAGCCTCAGCCTCAGCCTCAGCCTGCCTCAGCATCAGCCTGCCTCAGCCTCAGCCTCAGCCTGCCTCAGCCTCAGCCTCAGCCTGCTTCAGCCTCAGCCTCAGTCTGCCTTCAGCCTCGGCCTCAGCCTCAGCCTGCCTCAGCCTCAGCCTGCATCAGCCTCAGCCTCAGCCTCAGCCTGCCTCAGCATCAGCCTGCCTCAGCCTCAGCCTCAGCCTCTGCCTCAGCCTCAGCCTCAGCCTCAGCATCAGCCTCAGCCTCAGCCTCAGCCTGCCTCAGCCTCAGCCTCAGCCTGCCTCAGCCTGCCTCAGCCTCAGCCTCATCAGCCTGCCTCAGCCTCAGCCTCAGCCTGCCTCAGCCTCAGCCTGCATCAGCCTCAGCCTCAGCCTCAGCCTGCCTCAGCATCAGCCTGCCTCAGCCTCAGCCTCAGCCTGCCTCAGCCTCAGCCTCAGCCTTCAGCCTCAGCCTCAGCCTCAGCCTCAGCCTCAGCCTCAGCCTGCCTCAGCCTCAGCCTCAGCCTCAGCCTCAGCCTCAGCCTGCCTCAGCCTCAGCCTCAGCCTCGGCCTCCTCAGCCTCAGCCTCACAGCCTGCCTCAGCCTCAGCCTGCCTCAGCCTCAGCCTCAGCCTCAGCCTGCCTCAGCAGCTGCCTCAGCATTCAAAATGTGGCCCAGGAATGGAGTTCTGGGAACTCGAAGAACACGAAGTGGCCTACAGTTGGCTCCGGGCATTCAAAATCATGCCCAGGAATGGAGTTCTGGGAACTCGAAGACCACGAAGTGGCCTACAGTTGGCTCCGGGCATTCAAAATCATGCCCAGGAATGGAGTTCTGGGAACTCGAAGACCACGAAGTGGCCTACAGTTGGCTCCGGGCATTCAAAATCATGCCCAGGAATGGAGTTCTGGGAACTCGAAGACACGAAGTGGCCTACAGTTGGCTCCGGGCATTCAAAATCATGCCCAGGAATGGAGTTCTGGGAACTCGAAGACCACGAAGTGCGTTACTGTTTGCTAAAAAGAGTCCCCGACATCCTCCCCCGGATCGCGCCCAGACCCCCCTGGGGCGTTATGATGCTCTCTTTTGACCCTACTAGAAACCTATCAGTCTTCGCTGTTAGATAAAAATCACAACGTCGGGGTTCTGGGAATTGAGAATCTCTGAGATCCGGCGGCTCTGGAAGATGTATCGGGCGTCGCGGACGCTCTGAAACCGTTCCGGGACGCTCTGGAACGGATTTATCTTCGTTCTAGCCCCATTCGACACCGACCCCTAGCAGGCCATCCCTTTCCGTGATGCTACCTTCGTTTTTCAAGCTTCCCTTATGCAGTTGTCAAGGGAACCGCCAGGACCATCGACCAAAAAAAGTGGGATGCTTTAGCTGCAATGCGATTGTCTTACGATGTCTTAGCGAATTTCGTCTGTCTGATCGCTAAGAAAATTGGACAGCAGTCGGAGCGAAATGCTGAGCGCTGAAAGCACGTCGAAGGAACGAGGAAGCTTCATCTTCAAAGCTGTTCCTGAAGTCGCTCGAATGTCCTCGTCCCTATACGATCTCAACTGCATCCCCAGTGACACATGGATGTTCCTCGGCTGTCCTATCGTTCCGCCCCCAAAGCGGAACATTATCTTAGCACTGGGGAGCGCCGAAAATTCGCCGGCCCAACGGGCCAGAGGCGCGCCGAGATTTCTTGCAACTGCGTACAGTATTTCTACTTCGCGCGCACGCGGAGCGGCCCTTGGTGGTCCCCGGTCGCAAAGTGCCCCGGGCGGTCCCTGGCCAGGTCGGGTCTGAGATGTTTTTTCTCCTGGGCGCCGCCCTCGAGGCCCTCCAGAGAACCCCAGGAAATGCCAAAGAGGCCCCCAATAGGCCCCAAAGATAGAACATGAGGGTTCCGAGATGCCACAAGATCGATCCAAGATGCCCGAGATCGCCCCCAGACGCCCCAAGAGGCCTGCACAGGCACTCCCAAGAGGGCCCCAAGAGGTAAAATTCATTGGTTCCCCTGGGGTTTGGGACAGATTTGGCCGCTTCCCCCATTTCGGCTTCCCAACGCCTCTGGGTGGCCCGACGGGGTCCCCAATATCGCCCCGAGAAAATCCAAGAGAACCCCGCGAGAGCCCCCAAACGGCCCAACAGGGCTACAGGACCGCCCAAAACGACTCCAGGACGGCCCGAGAAGGCCCCAACAACGCCCCAAGAGAGGCCCCAAAGGAGAAACACGAAACAACATTTCGAGCCCTCGGTCATGAGGAGCCCCAGCAAGTCCCCCGAGGTCCCTAAGAGGCCCCCAAGAGACGGTCAGGAGGCCGCAAAGAGGCCCCCAAGAGCCCCAAAAAGGCTCCAGGTTAAGACGCCCCTGAAAGCCTCAGAGAACACTCAACAGCTTCCTGCGCGCAATGACCTCCAGAATCTCACGACAGCGCTCCGAGGAGACCAGGCAGATGGGATCCAGGAGCGTGAGAAAGGAGGGACCATGAAGAGGAAAACGCACCGCGAGCCTCACGAGCACACAGTCAGGAATGGCGGTCTTACTTAAACCGATCTCGCAATCCAGTGCTGACCCACCTGCATGCACATAACAACTTACCGGGGAACACAATCTGGGAGAGGATCATAGAAGAGAAAATAACCACCAAAGCTGGTCCTGCGCCCCGCGATCGGAATGACAATCGACATCAGGACAAGATGAGAGCCAATGTTTCCTTTTAAAGCCCGCAACCCTCCGGCACGAAGGTTTCATCATCGCATCAGATCTCTCCTCCTCTCACTCGAACGGCCCCCAAGCGAGCTTCCGCAGGCAACACACCCCACGAAACACCAGACGCCCCACAGGGCGGCAAACACCCAAGAACCACGTAAAAAACAACGAGCCTCCGGCATCTTCTCCACACTGTCCAAGCGACCGCAACGCGGCTGCTCCGCGTGAGCTGTTGCAACCCCACACATGCCGAAAGCAACGTCTCACAGACGCACGCGCCGACGCTGCAGCTCCGCACTGCCAACGACCGCTCGGCAAGCCTACACAGCGGTGCGCAAAAATTGGTGGCGGAGTGGGCGAAGCGATTGGATAATTCATTAGCGTCCGCCACTAACCAGACAGAGTACTTAATATTAGTAGCAGTCGTACAAATAGTATGAGAAAAAATTGTAGAAATAGCAATAGTTGTTGTAATAGTATTAGTAGCCGTAGCAGTAGCAGTAGTGCGGTGGTAGTAATCATCATGGGAGCAGTAGTAGTAGTAGAGGAAGAAGTAGTAGTAGCAGTCGTAGTAGTAAGGGTAGTAGTAGTAGTAGCAGTAGTAGTAGTAGTAGCAAGAGTAGTAGTAGTAGTAGTAGTAGTCGTAGTAGTAGTAGTAGTAGTAGTAGTGGTAGTAGTAGTAGTAGTAGTAGTAGTAGTAGTCGTAGTAGTGGTAGTGGTAGTAGTAGTAGTAGTCATCATAGTTGGACTGATAGTAGTAGCAGTAGCGGGGGTAGTAGTAGTAGTAGTAGTAGTCGTAGTAGGAAGTAGTAGTAGTAGTCGTCGTAGTAGTAGTAGTATTATTAGTAGTAGTAGTGGTAGTCGTAGTAGTAATCGTAGTTGTACTGATAGTAGTACAAATAGCGGGGGTGGTAGTAGTAGTAGTAGTAGTAGTAGTAGTAGTAGTCGTAGTAGTAGTAGTAGTAGTAGTAGTAGTAGTAGTCGGTGGTAGCAACAATAGTAGTAATAATAATCGTGGGCGTAACAATAACAGAGCTTGCAATCGGAGTCGTAGCAGTACTTATTGTTGTCGTTTTTGCAGTAGTCGTAGCAGCAGTAGTAGTAGTAGTAGTAGTAGTAGTAGTGGTAGTAGTAGTAGTAGTAGTAGTAGTAGTAGTAGTAGCAGTACAAGTAGTAGTAGTCGTAGTAGTAGGAATATGCGTAGTAGTAGAAGTGGTAGTCGATGAAGCAGTAGAAGTAATAGTAGTCGTAGCCGTAGTAGTAATAGTGCTGGTATCCGTGGCAGCAGATGTAGTAGTAGTAGTAGTAGTAATAGTAGTAATCGTAGTAGTAGCGTTCGTAGTAAGAGAGAGTAATAGTCCCAGTGACAAGAGCAGTCATAGTAGTAGTTGCTCTTGTAGCAGTAGTAGAAGCAGTAGTGGAAGCAGTCGTAGTCAAAGTCGTACTGGAAACCGTCGTAGTCGCGGTGGTGGTTGCAGTGTCGGTAGCAGTAATAATACCAACCGTCGTAATGAACAACTTATATAGTAAGACTTCCGGCCGCATTAACAGAAGTAGCGCAACTAGTGACAATAACAATATTGGTGATACCTTGAAAATGCGAGCATCCGTTATTAAGCTATCAATGATACTGGGGTCAGTAATAACAGAAGAAGTGGTTACAACAATAGTACAACGAATACTTCTACTACTAGACGAAATAATAAGAACATTCGTAAAACCCATGAGGCCCGCACACTACTACGGACACAGGTAATACCAGTGGTGCGACTTCCACTACAAATAGCAGAAGCAGCAACGGTGATACTACAAATACGAATTAGAAATAGCAGTTGTAGCAGCCGCCGTCAAAACACTATTCAATAAAAGTAAAAGTAATAGTAGTCGTTGCAATAATCGTATCAGTAGTAATAGTAGTAGTAGTAGTAGTAGTAGTCGTAGTAGTAGTAGTAGTAGTAGTAGTAGTCGTAGTAGTAGTAGTAGTAGTAGCAGTCGTAGTCGTAGTAGTAGTAGTAGTCGTAGTAGTGATAATAGTGGTGGTAGTAGTAGCAGTAGTAGTAGGAATAGTAGTAATCGTCGCAATCGTAACAGTAGTGGTAGTACTGGTAGTAATGGTCGTAGTAGCACTCGTAGTAGTAGTGACGGCACTGCTACAAGTAGCATCAAGCATAAAAGTGCCAATTGTTGAAATAGTGCACCTAACAATCGCAAGAGTGGCAGCAATGATACTAGTAAAAACAATGGTGAGACCAACACAAACACCAGTATAGTTACTAGTAGTAGTACTACCAGTAGTCGCAGCAGCACTAGTAGTCGTGGCAGTAGTCAAAGTAGTGGTAATAGCACTAGTAGTAAAAGTAGTAGTTATAGTGGTAGAGGTACTGGTAGTAGTAGTCGCAATAATAAAATGGTAATAGCAAGCGTAGTAGCAGTGGAAATAATAGTCGTAGTAGTAGTCGTGGTGGTAGCAGTGGTAGCCGTAGTAGTAGCAGTAGTATTAGTTGTAGTGGTGGTAGTAGTAGTAGTAGTAGTAGTAATCGTAGCAGTAGTGGTAGTAGTAGTAGTGGAAATGGTAGTAGTAAAAGTACTACTACTACTACTACTAGCAGCAAAGGGGTAGTAGTAATAGCAGTAGTAGTAGTAGCAGTAGTAGTAGTAGTAGTAGTAGCCGTAGCCGTAGTAGTAGTAGTAGTAGTAGTAGTAGTAGTAGTAGTAGTCGTAGTAGTCGTAGTAGTGGTAGTAGTAGTAGTAGTAGTAGTAGTAGTATGAGTAGGTAGGCTGGTGGGCTGGTAGATAGGTAGGCAGGCACGTAGGTAATAGTAGTAGTGGTAGGTAATAGTACCGGTAATAGTAACGATACAAGTAGTAATAGAAATAATAGTAAAGGTGGCAACAGTAGTAATATTGTACTGATAATAGAAGTAATACCAGCGACAAAAGAAATCATAATCGTGGTGGCAGCCGTAGTAGTAGTCGTAGTAGAAGTAATAGTGGTAGTGGTCGTCGTAGTACTACGATAATAATGGTAGTGGTAGTAGCAGCACTACGAATCGCAAGAGCAATCGACGTAATATGGCTATTACGACGACTACTACTATTACTACTACGACTACTACCACAACTACTACGGCTACTACTACTAGTGCTACTACTACTACTACCACCACTACTACTACGACTGCGACTAATACTACTGCTATTACTACTACTACTACTACTACTACTACCACTGCGACTGCTACTACTACTACTACTACTACTACTACTAGTACTACTACTACTACTACCACGACTAAGACGACTACTACTACTACTACGACTACTACTACTACTACTACTAATGCTACTACTACTACTACTACTACTACTACTGCTACTACTAGTACTACTACTGCTGCTAGTACTGAGACTACTAGTAGTAGTAGTACGACTACTACGAATGCTACTACTACTACTACTACTACTACTGCTACTACTGCTACTGGTACTAATAATACGACTACTACTAGTGCTACTACTACTACCACCACTACTACGACGACGACGACTACTACTACTGCTACTGCTGCTGCTGCTGCTACTGCTACTGCTATTATTACTCGTGCTAGTACTACCACTACTACTACTACTACCACCACTACTACTACTACTACGACTACTACTACTACTACTACTACTACTACTACTACTACTACCACTACCACTACCACTACCACTACTACTACTACTACTACTACTACTACTACTACTACTACTACTACTACTACTACTACTACAACTACGGCTACCACGACTACCAACAGACGTTTGACTAGCAACCGTAGCATTATCAGTAGTAGATTTAGTGGTCGTGGTCGTAGCAACCGTAGAAGTGGCAATACTACCCGCCCCCAGGGTGCCGACACAACGATTCCACGGCGCGGGAAGTGTTACCCTTTTGCAAGACAGGGCGTGTTTCCTAACAACCCCATGGGGGTTCATGAAGTTGATAAGGGCCACTTCTGGGGTTATCGACAGCACCGCGCCGTTACTAAGCAACCCCAAATGACGGTTTTCGCCGAACGATCTCTTCAGCACCGCACGATTTCTTGCCCCAAGAGAGACGTCTGGGATGTGTTAACTATATAAAGGTTGCCTTACGATGCCCTGGCGGTTTACGTTTGGATGTAGGCGAGCTCCGCCTGTCTGAGCGCAAAAAAAATAAACTGCGTCCAGAGCAGCCTGCTGAGTACTGAGCGCACGTCGAAGGAACTGGGCAGTTTCGTGCCTTTGCTATTATCGAAGCCGCTCGGGTGTCCTCGTCCTCTTCCTATACGATCCCCGTTACTACCCTCATGGGAACATGTATACTCCTCAACCGTCCGAAGGGATGGCCCATCCCAGGTAATCGCTCCGCTCCCCCGCACGGAGAATAACCTTAGCACCTGGAAGCGCCAACGATCATTCCCGTCCGCGCCTACGCGGTGAGAGTATTTAGCAGTAGCAGCCGCAAAGATAATGACAACAATCGTGGACCTAGCTTAAGTCGTAGTAGTCGTCATCGTAGTAGTAGTAGTAGTAGTAGCAGTAGCAGTAGTAGTAGTAGTAGTAGTAGTAGTAGTAGTAGTAATAGTAGTAGTAGTAGTAGTAGCAGCAGTAGTAGTAGTAGTAGTAGTAGAAGTAGTAGTAGTAGTAGTAGTAGTGGTAGTAGTAGTAGTAGTAGTAGCAGTAATAGGAGTACTAATAATAAGCTTAGCAGACGTAGTATATGTAGTAGTAGTAGTAGTAGTAGTAGTAGTAGTAGTAGTAGTAGTAGTAGTAGTAGTAGTAGTAGTAATAGTAGTAGTAGTAGTCGTAGTAGTAGCGAGAATAGTCGTGGAAATCGTACTAGTAATAGTAATAATCGTAATCGTAGTAATCGTAGTTGCAGTAGTGGTAGCGGTATAAGTAATAGTAGTAGCAGTAGTAATAGCAATCGTGATAGCACTCGGGAGTGTAATACAAGTAGTAGTAGTAGTAGTAGTAGTAGCAGTAGCCGTGGTAGGGGTAGTAGATGAAGTAATGATAGCCATAGCAACAGTAGCAGCCGTAGAAGTAGTAGTAATAGTAGTAGCAGTAGCAACAGTAGTAGTAGCAGTCGTTGTTGTTGTAGTTCGTCTTGGTACTACCAGTAGTGAGTAGCAATACGAATAATACTAAGGAGGGGTAGCACAGAGAGAGTAGCTCTTGCAGAATTAGTATGAGGGCGAATAAAAATTCTAAGACTACCCGAGGGCATAATACGAGCAGCGTAAGCAATAGTGGAAATATTAAAACGTCGAGACGTAGTACGAATGGCAATAATACGACCCGAAGACAAAGCAGCACCAGTAACAGCAATACCAATATCAATGGCAGCAACATTAGAAGTAGCACCAATCATAATACTACGCCGACCGAGCAGCAGTAGCAGCAGCAACAGTAGCAGTAAGAGTATTACTTAGTAGGCGTAGTAGTACTACTAGTAGTAGTAGCAATAGAAGTAGAAGTAGTAGTAATCGTCGTCGTAGTCATAGTCGTAGTAGTAGTAATGGTCATCGTCGTAGTACTTGTAGTCGTAGCAGTGGTGATCGTAGGCAGTGGTAGTGGCTTCAGTCGTATAAACAATAGTAAAAGCTAGTGGCGATACCAATAATAACAAGGAGTAGTCGTACGAATTCTAGCTAGCACGAGTAGCAATACTCGAGTAGTACTACCAGTAAGAGCAATAGTGATATCAATCGAACTAGCAGTAGTACTACCAATAGTAAGTACAGCAGTAGTAGCACCACACATAATGGTACTACCAGCAGAAATAACAAGACCGGTAGCACTCGCAGCAGCAGAACGACGACTTCGGATCAGCACTAGAAGTAAGAGTGGTAATAGCAGTAACTAGTAGCGGTAGTAAGTTTACTAGTGATAGTAGTAGTAGTAGTAGTAGTAGTAGTAGTAGTAGTAGTCGTAGTCGTAGTAGTAGTATCAGTAGCAGTAGCAGTAGTAGTAGTAGTAGTAGTAGTAGTAGTAGTAGTAGTAGTCGTAGTAGTCGTAGTAGTAGTAGTAGTAGTAGTCGTAGTAGTAGTAATAGTAGTAGTAGTAGTAGTAGTCGTAGTAGTAGTACTACTACTACTACTACTACTGCTACTACTAATACTACTACTACTACTACTAAAAGTAATAATACGATTGATAAGCGCAGTACTGACCGGCATAATCTTAATCGTGAGAATAGTGGCAGGAGTACGAGACAAAAGTAGAAGCAGTAGTAGTAGTAGTAGTAGTAGTAATAGTAGTAGTAGTAGGAGTAGTAGTAGTAGTAGTACGAGTAGTTGTAGTAGAAATACTATTGCTAGTAGTTAGGTTCGCAAGCATGGAGACTTGCTTCGGCGCCCTAACTTGTCTTTTTCTTCGGCTAGTGTGCGATAGCGTTGGTTCGTGTGCTGAAAAGTCACCCCCCCTCCTCCCTCCCCCGCGCCCTCCCTCCCGCCCACTCCTTATCCCGCCTTCCCCGCTCCCTGCCCATGTGTCTTCTGACGGAGTTGGCCCATCACTGAAGCCCCCCTCCATCTCTGAAGCCCTAAGCCTCCCCAGCAATCCCTGGGCTTCCATGTTCCATACGCCTGCCCGCGTTCCTGCGCCCCCCCCCCCCCCCCGCGGGTCGCAACTCGCTTCGAGTTCCCGCTGAGTTCCCGCTGCGTTCCCCTACGCCCCCCTACGCCCTCCTGCGGTCTTCTGCGCTCCCCTCCCCCTGAGCCCCTGTTGCGACCCCCGCGCGCCCCCCACATGCCCCCCTGCGTTCCCCTTGCGCCCCCCTACGGCCCCCTGCGCCCCCCAGCTCTCAGCGCAGCGCACATTCGTCTTAAAAGCTTGCAGCAGTTACAAGGATGGAGGGCGGCTCCGTTTTTTCAAACATGGGCTCTCGCTTGAGACTGCTTCATAACTCAAAACCGAACCGTAGAACATGCGCAACGGGTGCACAGATGGAGGACGCATCCTTTACAAAATGGGGCTGACTTCCGCAGCATCCAGGCCCGCAAGTTATGCGGTCTGCGGCGCTCCCCCGCGTGCTCCTCGCGCGCCCCGTTCGCGATCTCTGAGCGCCCCCCCTACGCCCCCCTACGGGTGCCAGCGCCGTGCCGATGTCTTGTGCGACCCGCACCTTCCGTACGCCTTTTTGGCTCGAGATCTTCGCCAAGGTTCATGTCCCATGTCGCGTCCATGAGCTTGGCATTGCAAGCGAAGCACTTGCGCGCTCAGACGGCGGCCTCCCTCGTGGAGCTTGAACGCAGCCGAGGTTTCCCTGAGGTCGCCCAGGCATGCACAGAATTGCAGGGCGCTTTGGATGGAGCTTTCGATATAGAGGCAGCGGGGCGGCGCCTTCCGAAGCCCCGCCGCCGCGGTGTTTCAGAGCGGGCGCAGCCAGAGCGATTGAAACGCAAAGTCAGAGACCTGCGGAAGGAGAAGCGCGAGGCCAAAGAGAAGGCCACCAATGAGAATCCAGCGCGGGGACTGGCGAATAGGGTGGCCAACGTTTGGCACGTGCGCGCGATGCTGGCCGATACTTACATTTCAGCCGAGGTGTTGGCTGACGTTTGTCGGCAGTTCACTGTGGAAGAAAATTCATCGATCAGCGCTTCGCAGGTCGGGAGGGTCCGCGACGCTGGGGCCGAGATATTAAAGGACATGCTGGGCGACGCTTTGGCCAAGCGGATGGCTGGTGCGATCGCCGAGGCTCGCCCTGTGGGCCATGCGCTCCCAACTGTGTACTTGGTCCATGTGCACGATGGTGCAGATTTGCGTCTGCGTTCTCAGTCTGCAGCGCAGCTGGGGGACGTGCACATGGCGCTCCCGCGCACCTCTTTGCGCATGTCACGAAGCCGGAGCTCTTCCGTGCAGAACCACTGCTTGAAGATTTAAGATTTCGTTTGCGGGCGGAACGTATCCGTGGTTTACAGACCTTCATGCTTTGGAGAACAAATCGGCTGCGAGCATTGCGACCAGTGTGATACGGGTCGTGTCTGCCGCTGTGTCGGCGCTCCTCCGAGATTCGGCGGCGCACCTCGGCGGGCGGCAGGTTCGCTTCGTGCACCTGTGCACCGCGGACGCTGCTTTCGCCAGCGAGGCAGCGATGCGGATCGTGGCTCTTTTCTTTATGCAGGATTTCGAGCTGGCCAATCGCATCGCGCACAGGCTGATTTTATACCGGCGTGCGTCTCACAAGGTGAACTTGGCCGTTCAGTTTGCTATATGCCGCCAGAGACTTCGGAACCCCATGCGCTCGCATCGTCTGTGCTGCAACGCAGTTCGGCTGTTCAAGTATCTCACGCCGCCTTACGCCGACCACTTCGGCATGCAATTGCGGGACCACATCATTAGGGGCTTCGAGGTTTTCGAGCGCGCCGCACTGCCTGATGACCAGCGGCCCGACTATGGGCTTCGGCGTTTGTACGGCGACGACGTCATCACGCCGGAGATCGCCAAGTTGCTGAACGTGGATTTCCACCGTTTGGAAATGGCGTGCCCGCCAGGGGCGGAGTTGCGCGAGATGCGCGGCCTGCTGCATTCTGAATTGTATAGATCGATAGTTCGGGTGGAGAACCACCCCGTGGTCACGCGATTTTTCTTGTTCACAGATTGCGCCTTTGCCATTCTGCGAGCTCAACTGTTGCAGATTCCGTCCTCCGTCTTCTCACCGCACATGGCGAACTTGCGGGGGGGGGGGCCAGAAGCGGATCAGCGGGTTCCGCGAGTATTACGACAACGAGGCCGACCGCTTGGATTTGAAGAGAGCGTGCCTGAACTTACGACTCACGAAAGTCCAACGTCACGTGCTCGAAGAAGCCGAAGCCAGGCGATGATCCCGTCCTGGTTCAGATAGGCCGCGGTCGCGTGCAGGCCCAGGTGACGACCGAGCTTTGTGATGCATTAGCGAACCTGCACCACGACGCGAGCCTCGACCTCACTGACACTGTCCTTTCCTTGCTCCGCACGACCGTGCACGTCTGCCTGCGTTTCGGGGATTACAACGTGTTCAATTATCTGTGGGAGATGACGCTGAAATACAATCCGGACGAATGCGTTAATGCATGCGGAGTCTTCTTACGCACTCCAGCGAGCAGATTGGGCGGCGGGTACGGCGTGCTGCTCCAGTTAGAGGCGTTGCAGTACCCCACCCTCCCAGAGCAGTTGGATTTCTTGCTGGGGGACTCCGTGCAGGAGGAGCTCGTGGACATCGTGAACCGCATGGGGCACGACTCGCTCGACGCGGAGCGTAAGAACCACCAGGACAGGCGCAGCGCCAAGAATCATGGGACTACCACCTTGGCCAGGGGTTCCCGCAATGGGATGCTCCGTGAGTTCCGGACTTGGAGGCTGCGCCATCTCAGCGAGGCCGCCCAGAACAAGCGCGTTGAAAAATACTTGAAAATGGGGCCAATGGCCTGCGCAGTTCAGGAGATGCCGCATTTGATGCCGCGCGGCAGGGGCAAATTGCATTGGGGGGGTGACGTGCCCACGAGCGTTCAGAAGCAGTTGACATTCGCTGGTGACCGCGCCGCGCTCGAGCGGTACTTAGCTGATAATCGAGAGCGCTTGGCGGCAAAGGCGGCCGCTCTGTGCGCCCGCGCCAAGGCCGCCGCCATATGCGGGCCAGCGCTGTTGCCAGTCACGAACAAGAATTGGCTCGACTGGATGGCCGCCAACGAAGCGGTCTTCGCCGAGGCTCTGCGTTCCGCTTCGGCGAAGAGAAGAGACGCTTTCAACAGGAGGCTCGTGGCGTCAGACTTCCACAGGGAGCTCGAGCGCCTTAGCGTGCCCCTGCCTGCGCGCCCGAACTGGTCCCGTGTCGACCGAGCAAGAGCGGGCACGTCTTCCTCTTGAGATTTCTTGGCGGGCCGAACGTCGCTGTCTTGTGCGACGAGGTGGGGAATAACAGCTGGGCCGTTGAGCTGCTCCAGGTCCCTGGCGGCCCAGAGGGGGTGCTAATGCTGGACTGCAATCGCTTGGACAGGGCGTGCAAGCCCATGGGAGCCATCGTTCTCGGCGCAGGCGGGCACTGGCAAGATGCGGCTGAGCCAGAGATGTACGCGTTGACGGTATCCGTCGACCGCGTCGACAAGGGCCGAGTATACCTGCAGGCAGTGGACCATAGCTTGATCGAGGTGGTACCGCCGCCGCCGAAGCGCTCCGGGGCGGACGATACTCCGTGCGAAGATAGCAGTTCGGACGACGACGAGGGTGACGCTGAGGCGTCGGAGGTCGACGCCGAAACCGAGGATGAAGCCAGCTTGCTGGATGACATGGAGTCGGCGGCCGACGTGGACAGCGACGCCGTCTCTCATGGGGGTGGAGAGGAGGGCGAGGCGGAGACTGAGGGCGATGTGGATGACGCGGGCGACGCGCCCGCAGAGCCCGTGGCCGCCGGTCCAGCTGGCGCGCTGCCGGGGACACATGTGTTGTGGAACAACGGCAACTTCTACTTGAGCCACTACGGCGTCGATGCCAAGATGTACATCTGCCCGACGTGGGCGGAGGATGACCAAATGGGGCGAAAGCTGAAATCCAAGACGCAGCAGCTCGCTGAGCATGGAGGAATGGAGGCGACCATTTTCGCTTTGAGGGCGTGGATGATATATCGTAGTCAGCAGAACGACTGGCATCGCCGTTGCCCTGCTCGGCTAGCTTGGCATCGTGGCGAGGTCGCGGCGCTACGTCGCGACATCCAGGGGTGGGACCTGCGGGCAGCCACGCGCAATAGACTGCGCGACTGGGCGCCCGAGATGCTCGCATAAAGCGGACAAGGCCGCTGCCAGAAAAACGCGCGTCTCCTCCCCTCCCCTCCTTATCCTCTTCCTCCTCCGTTTATTTTCGCCCGTCCTCGGCGGCCCTCGCGTGCACTTATCCCTCCTACTCTTCCCTCTTCTGCTTCCTCGTTCGCTCGATCGCTGGGTGGCGGCCGTGACGCCTCGCTTCGCTCGATCGCTGGGTGGAGGAGGACGACGAGGAGGTGGAGGAGGAAGGAGGTGGACGAGGAGGAGGAGGGCGACGACGACGAGCAGGAGGAGGAGGAGAAGGTGGAGGAGGAGGAGGAGGAGGAAGAGGACGAGGAGGCCGAGCTCAGTTCGAGCGCAGTGGTTTGCCCGCGCTGTTTCACTGTTTGCGTTTCTCCCTCCCTTCTCCTGTCAGCTCTCCTGGGCATCGTTTCTGGATGGGCTGGTGGGGATGCGCGAAGCGTCAAGAATTAAAGGAACCCTCCATGGATCAACAACAGCGCTGGCACCGCCTCTGCGCTGGACCCTCGTGTGGCATGGAGCCTCTCACCCTTAATCCTAACCCTAAACCTTTACCGACCCTTAACGTTATTATTATTATTATTATTATTATTATTATTATTATTATTATATATATCTATATATATATATATATATATATATATATCACGCCAGGGCTTGTCGAGGGTCGTCGTTTTTTAGCCCTCCCAGGAGTCGAAATTGACCCCCCTGACGACCCGCGGGGCCCCCCCTCCAGGCCCAGGGGAGGGGGTAGGGGGAGGGGTAAACCCCTCCCCGAAGGGGAAGAAGTGGGGTTGAGGACAGAGCGGGCTCTCTAAACCACTCACGCCCAAAGGGCTGGTGGGATCAAGAGAGAGATTGCCAAGTAAGATGTAATTTGATCTGTTCGATTATACGCGCTGCCACGTGGGATACATCGATATGCATCTGACAAGGTCCAGCTGTATGCTTTGGGCGATCTGCGTTGCCGACGTGTTTGCCGGTATGGACATTTGTGCTTTGTATTGAAAACATTTCGATGGCATATGTGCTCGCCGTGCTCCTCCGCCCCCTTCGTCGTCGCCGCCGCCGCCGTCGTCGTCGACGAGCCGGCGCTCGGGGGAGCGCGCTCGCGCTCCGACCTCGGCGGGGCTCAGGGGACAGGGAGAGTAGTATCCATATTGAGTACTGGTAGAGGGGGCCCCCCTCGGAACGGCCGTTTACAGTCGAATTGTCAAAAACAAACATGAAAACCCACCTCCGGGAAATTCCGTGTGTAAACAAACAAGACGCGGGGGGGTGCCGAACATCTTCCGCACGCCATCAGGGGAATAGGGAGAGTAGTATTCATATTGAGTACTGGTGGAGGAGGAAGAGGAGGGGGAGGGGGAATGGTTGTGTTTTTCGTTTTTCCCGCGGGGTCCAAGAGCCTCCGCGGTCTCCCTGGAGTCAGGATTCTGGGCGATTCTGGTTTCCTGGGACGAGTGCCGGCGACCCCGCCTGGCAGTTTCGTGGAGGAGGAGGAGGAGGAGGCCTGTATCGCCGTTCGGGCTCAAGGATTACTAGCGCACTCGGCAAACTCCCGACCACAAGCTACCCGGCGGCCGGCTACCCCGCGCCGCAAGCATGCCCAAGAAGGGGAAGAAGGGGAATGGCCAGGAAGAGGTGCCCAAGGAGCAGCTGGACGCGGCCAAGAAGAGGGTGGAGCTCACACCATCGAACATCCGGGCAACGAGGCGCACCCTGGACAACCTGAAGCAGCCCCACACGGAGGAGAACCAGAGACTTGTCTTGGCCGTGAAGGACATCAGTGCGGGTTTTCTGCGGCGTGGCCTGAAGGAACTCCGGGTGACCCCAGAGCAGTTTGCAGTGTGGAAGACGTACTCTTCCGTGGAGATGAGCCGGACGTCGTCGGCCTGGTGCGTCCCGAAAGCCAACGTGCCAGACATTCTGGCAGAGTATTCCCAGTACGTGATCGACACCTCGGGGTGGGCAGAACAGCCGCCAGGTTTCGACCCTGAGAACGAAGTGCTGTACGACAAGCGGGCAATGGTGAACCTCCTGGGGCCCAACGTGGACGAAGTGGCTTTCAAACGGGCTCGCGGGGCGAGCGGGGAGCCAGGCAGTGGCGCGTTGGCTCTGCGCGACGAGGCCGCCTCCTCGAAGCCAACGCCGGAGGCTTCAACCGCTGGAGCGACTCCAGTTGACGCAGCGGCTGTGGAGGGCAAGAAAGGGGCGGCTGCGGGGCGAAGGAAGCTGAGGTTTCTGAAAAGCTCCGAGAGCAATCCGGAGGACATCGAGAAGCAATTGGAGATCACGGCGGAGAACGTGCAGACCAGCTTGAACAAGATCTACGTGCATGGCAATCCCGACAAGCCGACGGTGGTGACGTGGCTCAAGAGTTTCTGCTCCCTGGCGACGAAGCACTTGAAAAAGTCGGAGGGCGACGATGCAAAGGCAGACGTGCGCGGCTTCATCAGGTGGTTCTCGGAGGAGCTCTTGCAGCATGCCACCGCTTTGGAGCACATGGCGGCCATCTTGAAACCCCTCCAGGAGTTCGGGGCAAAGCAGACGGACATCTTCGCGAAGGCCAGCATGTGGAAGGTCGTGGAGGCGATGGCCGCGCAGAGCCCCCAGTCCACCAACGCGTTGCCGAAGGAGGATTTGAAGCCGTCCGAGCTCAGCGTGCTCCACGAATCGCCGCTCCACATCGCGTTCCAGACGGCGCGCGAGGCTTGGCAGTTGAAGGTATTGCGCGAGGACCACAAGTCAGGGAACGGCGCTCGCTTGGAGAGGCTGGAGGCATTGATGGAAGGGGCGGAGAAGACGGCGGAGATGTCTTTGATGAGCACCATGTGGGGGCCCACCTCGGACGCGACGAAGGTGAGGTACTTGTACGCCGAGGACGGGCGCGTGGACATGTACCGCGAGTGGGAGCCCGCGTCACCGCTGCTGAAAGCAGACCAGCTGTATTCGAAGGAGACTGTGTACAAGGGGATGCCGTACGACAAGTTCGCGGGCCTCCTGGACGCCCACGCTGCCATCACGGAGTCCGCCACGAGGATCGCCAATGCCATCGCGCGCTCCCTGTTCCATGTGCGCGACAAGATCCCGCAGGAGCTCTCCGCGCTGTTCGGGGAGGTGTGCGCGGCGAAGCTGGGCACGACCGGCGGGCCCGGCTGCGGCGGCGACATTGGCGGCATCGTCGGGGCCCTGGGCGAAGAGCAGGTTGGCGGGGGAATCCCAGCGGCACGATGGGCCCCCCTACGCCCCCCTACGCCCCCCTACGCCCCCCGTCCGCGGCGTGGGCGGGGGCGTAGGGGAGCGAAGGGGGGCGTAGGGGGGCGGTGCGGGAGGCCTCCGCGGCCACCCGCGCCCTCCTGTGCACTCCGTTGCCGCCGCGATTCTCCGGTCGCCCGAGGTTGCAGCGGCGGCGAAGGCGTGCGTCGACGGCCACCGAGCCCCCGTGCACGACGCGGTGGCGACTGAGGTCCAGAAGAGGAATGCGGCCCCGAAGCCCGCGGAGACCGCGCAGCCCGCGGCTGTCGAGAAGCCCGAGGCGGCCGACCCGGCCGCGCAGCCCGCGCAGCCCGCGGCTGTCGAGAAGCCCGAGGCTGTCCAGGAGCCCGCGCAGCCCGCGGCGCAGGCCGCGCCGCCCGCGCAGCCCGAGGCGGCCGACCCGGCCGCGGCGGTGACCGGGCAGGACGGGCAGTCCGCGGATGCCGAGATGGCCGAGCCGCCCGCGAAGAGCGAGCCGGCCGCGGCGGCGCAGGTGCCTGGCGCGACGGCGCCAGGGCAGCCCGGGAAGCCCGCGGCGCCTTCGGGCGCCTCGCCCGCCCCCCGGGGCTTCAAGAAGGGGGACCAGGTATAAGGATCGTGATGCGGAAAAAGGAGTTTAACGGGAAGACGGGCACGGTGGAGAACACGTGGTCCAACAGGGTGGAAGTGTGGATGCCCGAGGCCGACAATGGGAACGGCGAGTTCCGCACTTTCCAGAAAGTGAACGTGGAGCACATCCAGAGCGGCTAGCTCGGCCGAGTCCAAGCCCGAGCCGCCCGAGAAACGCCAGAAAGTTACGCTGTCGCAACTGTTCAAGCCACGTTCGGAACGCTAGGCGCTAGGGAGGACAGCAGCCAACCGCAGGAGGTGCGCGAAAACAGCACTCGCCGCATATCGTCCTGGCGCTCGTGCTTGTAATTCATCGCCACCGTCTGTTTCTGCGCCCTTGCGTCCTTCCTAGACCCGCGAGGTACCCTTGCGTCCTTCCTAGACCCACGAGGTACCCTTGCGTCCTTCCCAGACCCGCGAGGTACCCTTGCGTCCTTCCTAGACCCACGAGGTACCCTTGCGTCCTTCCTAGACCCACGAGGTGAACCGCGCGAGGATGCGGGATTGGTAGGGCGCCCATGGTAACCCTTGGGCGGGATGCCCCCGCCCCTCCAGTCGTCGTCAGCGTTCGCTTCCTCATGGAGCCTCCGCTTCCAGGGCGCCCCAGGAGAGTTCCTTCTTCTCCATCTCCTTACCGTCCTCCTCGCCGCTTCGGCTCAGTCCTCTGGCAGGGCGCGGGCGCGGGGGATCGCCGCGTCGGCGGCGGGCCCGGTGGGCCCGGGTACTCCCGCGTTTTCTGTAGATGAGATTCCTCTCGCTTCGCGGGGTGCACGTCCGGAGCACGTGCAGACTGGGCGTTGGGTGGTTTGCCCTGCTCGTTTGCCGTGTTGCCCCGCAGTATCAGCGCTGGGACGAGCTTGCGAATGTCCAGTCCACGAGGGCAATGAGCATTCTCCGCGTGTCAGTACAAGGGTGTCCTACATCTTCGGCAAGCGCGCTTTGCACGAGGACTTCTACCTCGGGGTCACTGCCCTCCTTCCGGAAGCCTACGTATTTTCCATCCGCACACCTGCCAGCACACGCTCCCGTGCCTGCACCTGGAGGTGCGCTGCGCCCAGTGGAGTTCGTGCGATGAACCACGTGCTGCACCTGGTCAAGACCGTCAGCTGGCCGCTCAGTCCAGTCGTTGTGGGGCCCTTTGGGAGATTCATTGGCTTACGCCGCGCAGTCGACCCCTTTGGGTCGACTGTCATGCCTCTCGGGTTCTCCTCAATGTATTTCTCGTGGCCTTCGGCCAGATCCGCCGCCACCCCAATTGGGTCGTGGACAGCGGGCATCTCTGGGAAACTTCTCGGGGACTCTTGGGAAGCTTCTCGGGGGCTTCTCCGCGGTGCGTTCGGGGTTTCCCGAAGCCTCTCGGGGGTTCTGCAGACCACCATGCGGGGCCTCTGGGCGTTTCGTGGGGGCCTATGTGCGTTTCGCGGGCTCGGTACTAGAGGGCGCTGAAGGGCACGATTGGGCACTATAGGACACTATCCGACACTAATCAACACTAAATCGATTCGGCGACGACGTCCCAAGTCTCCATGATTGCGGATCTAATGTACTAGTAATAAAAGTAGTAGTAGTAGTAGTGGTAGTAGTAGTAGTAGTAGTAGTAGTAGTAGTAGTAGTAGTAGTAATAGTAATAGTAGTAGTAGTAGTAGTAGCAGTAGCAGTAGCAGTAGTAGTAGTAGTAGTAGTAGTAGTAGTAGTAGTAGTAGTAGTGGTAGTAGTAGTAATAGTAGTAGTCGTAGAAATAGTATTCGTAGTAGTAGTATTCGTAGTAGTAGTAGTAGTAGTAGTAGTAGTAGTAGTAGTAGTAGTAGTCGTAGTAATAGTAGTAGTAGTAGTAGTAGTAGTAGTAGTGGTAGTAGTAGTAGTAGTAATAGTAGTAGTAGTAGTAGTAGTCGTAGTCGTAATCGTAGTCGTAGTCGTAGTAGTAGTAATAGTAATAGTCTAGTCTAGAAATAGTATTCGTAGTATTCGTAGTAGTAATAGTAGTCGTCGTCGTCGTAGTAGTATTCGTAGTAGTAGAAATAATACTAGTAATAGTAGTAGTCGTAGAAGTAGTAGTAGTAGTAGTAGTAGTAGTAGTAGTAGTAGTAGTAGTAGTAGTAGTAGGAGTAGTAGTAGGAGTAGTAGTAGTAGTAGTAGTAGTAGTAGTAGTAGTAGTAGTAGTAATCGTACTCGTAGTCGTAGTCGCAGTCGTAGTAGTAGTAGTAGTAGTAATAATAATAATAGTAGTGGAAGTAGTCGCAGGAGTTGTAGTAGCAGTAGTAGTCCCCGCCTCCCTTTCCAGGGCCGAGGCAACGCTCCAAGGGTGCGCGAGTGTTACCCTTTTGCTGTTAAGGGCTTCCCTCAACAGCCCCATGAGGTTACGCACGCTGGCTACATACGTCTTGGGGCGAGGCGAGGGGGACGTCACGATTGGGACGGTTTGCCAGGGGGCGACTAGGCCGCCCCCGACCCTGACTGGAGGGAGGCCTCTGGCTTCCCCCAGGAGCTGCCTGGGCTCTCTGAGCCTGGGCTCTCTGAGCCTCCTCTGGAGCCGAAGGGGGGCTTTTCGGCTCCTGAAGACGCCCGCCCCCCTCTCACCTCCACCCTCCACAAGACGAAGCCAGGGCGAGGATAACATCGGGGGATGACACATCGAGAATTTCTGAGACCCGGCGGCTTTGGAAGGTGTATCGGGCGCCGCGGCCTTCTCGTTCTTTGAGCAGGGACCGACCGCCTGGGCACTCCTATAGGCCTACAACGACATGTTCTCAGAACCCAAATAACAAGAACAATGTTATCGGAACAGAAGCCCGAGGTGTTATATAAGACAGTCTCAGCCAGAAATATTGTAAGAACATTTCGTGCACACTCGTTGGTGGATCTATAGGAAAGCCAAGACGCTTCGCCACTGTTTGAGTCCCGGCCCCGTCCGACTCCGCGCGCCGCCGAAGATCCGGATCCAAGCATGGTGACCAAATCTTCGAGGCGGATCCAGCCGTGGCGACGAGAAGCCCCCTCCCGAAGGCCTGGATACAGGGACAACTGCCACTCACACACACACACACACTTTTTGCGTCGGCGGCTAAGCAGAGTGACTGCGCTGGCGGACGAGTAAACATTGGACGAACAAATGGGACTTAAGCCGTAATGCACGGGGGAAAGAGGACACATTCACACACACGCACACACACTCACACACACACACACACGCACACACACACACACGCACACACACACACACACACGCGCACACTCGAGACTCGAACCTGGAACTCGGGGGACAGCGAACAGCACAGAATAAACTGCCGGAGGTCCGCGCGAATCTCTTAGATCGGCGCTGACCCCCCTGGCGGCGCCTCAGGCGCCGCTCCCGGCGCGCCAAGAATCGGGGGAGCGTAAGACCCGGGTACAGGGGACTCGGAAATCCCCGACGAGGTCGTCAAACAAATGACGAGGCCGAGCCTGCATTTTGACGAGGCCTCCCGCTGCCCCTGGTCATCACCCCCCTCTTTTCCGCCCCCGACCCCCTGGCGGCGCCTCAGGCGCCGCTCCCAGAGCGCCAGGAAGGGGGGTCCAATGCCGATCCGAGCAACCCGCGCGGACCCCCGAAGGTCTATTTCGGGGGGGGGGGGGGCGACAGGGTAGGACAGCCAACGGCAGGGTATAGAATCAGCTCGCTTTTGACCACCCTCGCTTCCAAGAGATACCAAACGATGCCAAATTGCAGCCTGTACTGGTCAGGCCGCTTGACGGGGAGGCGCGTGGTATGGCTTGGTTTTGCCTGGAAGCGAAAGCGGGGTAGGTAATTCACGCTCTGAGAATCAGCTCACGGATGCCGGCTTTCCCGGCGCATCTTGGCGCCGGGAGGCGCCCATATGTACAGTAAGAGCTCGACCACAGAGAACCTTCCACAAGAAACCCAACCCCCAGGCCGTCCATCGATTTTTGCCGTGGGAACGTCACGCTTTCCATAGCAAAACCATCGAAGCCCAAGAAACCCAGAGCACACTGGTGGCAAGCAGTGTATTTTTTTGGCATGGGTCTGAGGGGCTCGGCGGGGCAGAAACCAGCTGCACTCGAAACTCGAAGCTCGAACCCGAGGAACCACATGCAGCACAGACATGCCCCTAGACCTCCCCGGTGTGCTGCTGTTCGATCCGAGGCCCCGGGAATCTGGACTGACTTCTGCTGCCGGGGGTCCACTGGCCCGGGTTCATCCCTCCCTCCCTCCCGTCCCCCCTCCCTCCCTGCCTCCCTCCCCCCCCCTCCCTCCTTCCCTCCCCCCCTCCCTCCCTCCCTCCCCCCCTCCTGCAGGATCCTGCAGGATCCTGCACCCAAGCCCAGGTCAAGGCAACCCTGGCTCTGCAAGGTCCTGCCGGCTCCACCTCCTCCTCCTCCTCCTCTTCCTCCTCCTCTTCCTCCTCCTTCCTCCTCCCTCCTCCCTCCTCCCTCCTCCCTCCTTCCCTCCTTCCTCCCTGTGCTCCCAGCTGCGCGTTGCCTGGACCCCGTCTCTTGAGCCTGGCTCTTGTGGCCCCGATGTGTTGCGGTTCGCTCCGCGGCCCTAGCAGTCTGGACTCGTTTGAAGACCTCCTGGACTTGAGCAGGGACCGACCGTCCCGGCATCCCTATAAGCCTACCACGAAATATTATCAGAGCCCAGAGCTTTTCTAAGAACAGAAGCAGTGTTCTTAGAACATAGAACCGATGTGTTAAAACAAGACAGTCCCAGCCAGAAATGTTCTAAGAACATTTCGTGGAAACCGCGAAGGGTTCTTAGAACATTGTTTGGTGGGGCTATTGCTCGCCCGGACGCTTCGCCACTGCTTGATAGATGAGGTCCGAATAGATGGAGTCGGAGGATCGCACCGCCTCGCCGATGCATCGGGGATCCGTCGGTGATGCATCGGCGACGTCGGCGATGCATCGGCGACGTCGGCGATGCATCGGCGACGTCGGTATGGGGAAACACGGGCTTCACACCGAGCCGCATCGCCGATACATTGGCGATGCGGCGCGATCCTCTGACCCCCATCTACTCGGACCCCATCTGGGAGGCCTAGATCATGTTTGACGGCCCCAGGGCCTCCATCCCGGGCCCAAGGCCGAAACCGAGAAAAAACGCCCGTGATGAGCAGATCATCGCCGGAGATCCAGGCCTGTGCCACTGTCACGATGACGATTACTGTCACGATGGCTATTACGGTCGCTGGTACTGTTACTATTACTAGCACCAGTACGATTCCTTCGGGAGGCACAAGGGGTGCCCCGTGCAGCTGCTCCTCGGGCCTCCCAGAGGCGCCCTCCGACCAGGACTCCGAGGCGATTCCAAACGGGGAAAGGCCACAAGGGGAGGGCAGCGGTATCAGTATCGGTACCTTCTCCTCCTCCTCCTGCCCCTCCTCCTCGCCCTCCTCCCCCTCCTCCTCCTCCTCCCCCTCCTCCTCCTCCCCCTCCTCCTCCTCCTCCCCCTCCTCCTCCTCTTCCTCCTCCTGCTCCTCCTCCTCCTCCTCGTCCCCCTCCTCCTCCTCCTCCTCCCCTGAGCTGTTCTCCTCCGCCGGCCGTGAGCAGGGCGGCGTGCGACGCGAGGGCGACGCCGCCCTCCGCGGCGGCCGCCATGCCGGCCACGGCGCCCGACACGGCCAGGCGGCGGGGGTCCCCCGGGAGCACGACGTCGGCGCGCTCGTAGAAGCTGGGCCTGAGAGGCAGCGACTCATTTTTGTGTGGCCCAAGAGGGGGTCCAGCTGAAAGGGGGTCCAGCAATACATTCGCGCCCCGAAATCTCTTGCACGCGCCCCAGATGTATGGCAACCCCACAAATCTATTGCACCGAATCTATTGCACCACCCCCTTGTCGCCGGACCCCCTTTTGGGTCAACCCGATCATGGCGCTGGCCTTGCAGACGTGCTGCAGCGGATTTCTGCGTGGATGTCTGCGTGGATGTGTTTGCCCGACACGGCGAGCGAAAGGCGAAGTGAGCTTCGCATGGATTCGTGTTTGTCTTCATTCCTGGCCAAAACAATCCGCACGATAACCTCGAAATCCGGAAAACATTCTCCAGGACACTCCGGGTCCACCCATCGTTTTTCCGAGCGAAATCCGCTCTGCGATGTTGGCGCCATGAAACGACGGGGGGGATAGGCGTACCACGAAGGATGCATCGACTCCGAATGGCCGATACGTCGCCCGTGCACCTACGATATATCGTCGATGGAGATCGCCCCAGGCACCGTCGATGTAGCGTCGGTACATCGCCCTGGTGCGCATCAGCGGTGCACCGTCGATGTATAGCCGCATCTAGGACGAACATCATGCTTCAAGAACACGAGACCCTCCAAGTGAGGAACATTCGAGGGTACCCTCGCCCAGCATGCACAAGAACATCCAATAAGCACGAAGAACATCAGGGCACCCTCCCCGAACCGACCTCGACCCTGTATCTCCGTTCCGACTTTATCATAAAAAACAAGCAACTGCATAGACCTAAACGTTTGGCGTTCCGCGCGGATTCCTTCGATCCGCGCTGGACCCCCTCCCCTGGCGCGCGGAGCGCGCCAGTGGAGGCGCCGGAGGCGCCGTCCGGTGTTTCTTGGCCTCCGATGTACCTCGGTCCGATCAACAATTGGCGGCGAGCGAGTCGGGAAGTGAGAATGAGAAGGCCTTTGACAAGGCCTTGAAGTCCCCTGGCCTTCTGGAAGTTTTCAGAGCCTTCCCCGAAGACAGAGAAGACTTCTCAGCAGGCGCGAGGGTTTCCAAGAAGTCCCGCCGCCTTCTGAGAAGGCCTTCTCCCTCTCACTCCCCCCCCCTCTCGCCGCCGAATCAATCGTTCGAGGTCGATGCATCCAGGAAACGCAGGAGCGGGGAGTAAAGAAGTAGGTGGCGAGGCAGGACAGCAACCAAGAAGATGGCGTGGGACGACTTCTCAGGAGCGCAGCGACAATGCACAGCAGATGCACGAGGACGACGTGAGCTGGAAAAAACGAGCCCTTCTGTCACAGAGGCCACGGTACCGCGGGGCGGAGGGGAGCTCAGCGCGGGGCAGGCGCGGGGCTGCCGCGCGCCGCGCGGAAGGGAGGCGGGGCCGCGCGCCACGGGGCTGGGGGGGTTGCAAAATCTACGGGGGCTCGTCGTGGGCCCCCAAAGAGGCCTTTCCGCCACAGAGGGGCTCAAAGCTTCCCTTATTATACGGCGCGTGGTTTCGGGGTGCCCCCCGAGGGCTCGTCGTGGGCCCCCAAAGAGGCCTTCCGCCACAGAGGGGCTCAGAGCTTCCCTTCTTAGACGGCGCGTGGATTCCGGGTCCCCCCCCGAGGGCCAGGCCGCGTGGCCCACCGCGGGGCGGCCGCCGGGGGCCGCAGGCAGCACGCCGGGCAGCAGGTGCTGGCAGCCCAGCGCCGCGCTCCTCGGGGGGGGGGGGGGGGGAA
>CAUYUJ010001961.1:75000-95095 GCA_963575745.1 Prorocentrum cordatum | reverse complement strand
CTCCTGGGAGACTTTCCGCGTCTTCGGGGAAGGCTTGGAAAGATTCCCAGAAGGCCTGGGGGCCTCCGGGTTTTCTGAAAGGGCCCGCCCCTTCTCGCCCCCCCCCTGGGCTCGCCGCCGAACTGGGCCGACCGGGCAGCCGGGCAGGCATGGGTGGGGTGGCCAACGCGAGCCACGCCAACCCCCCGCAGCGACACTGCGCGGCTCCAGTCGCGCAAGAGAAGGAGAGGGAAAGAGAGAGAGCGAGAGAGAGAGAGATAGCGAGAGAGAGAGAGAGAAAAAGAGAGAGAGAGAGAACAAAAAATAGCCTGGCGAAAGACCCAACAATACGCAGTTGAGAGCGCCGCAACTGTGAATCTCGTCTTCGATGGAGCTCCCTATGAGGCCAAGAACCGCGTGAGGGGCGTGCCGATGTATGGCGGGGAACGCAACGCGGAAGAAGACGATAGGTCTGATAACGAGAGCTTGAGAGCGGGTGAGTCTGAGCACGAATGGGTCTGGTTGTGTATGAATCTGCGTGCAGGGGAATCTACGTGTATGCATGTCAACGCCCATATCGGCGCCCCCCTCGCGTGGATCGCCCCCGTTTCCTCCCGCTCTTTTTCTCCCTCTTTGCCCGCGCACTCCATTGCCCAAGGCTGCGGGCGCAGCGCAGCACGGAGTCCCCGCGACGCGCGTTGGTCGCCCCGAAGGGGTCCCAGCAACGCACGCGGGTCGTCCGCTGCGCGGAGCAAAGCGAGCTAGCTGGCTGGCTGGGAGCGGGCAAGGCTCTGGCCGCCGGGCAGAGCGACGGGGGCTGCGACGGAGTCGAGAGGTCCGGGGGCTTCGCGACGCGAAACAAATCGGAAGTCTGAGGTCTCACCCTCCTGGCCAAGATGTCTCCCCGTGATCTTCTGCTCCACTCTGATATCCGTCCTCCCCCACCCGTCCTCCTCCACTTTCCCGTCCTCCTCATTCTCCTCCTCCTGGGCATCGTCGTCGTCAGGAGCGTCAGGGTCGGCGGCCGCCGCACTGTGCGGCCCTCACTGTGGGGCCACGAAACGCTGTACTGGGTGTGCGGGGCGCATGCGGGCACCCTCACTGGGGCCTTCGGTGGAGCTCCCTGTGGGTCCACGAAACGCTGTACTGGGTGTGCGGGATGCATGCGGGCACCCTCACTGGGGCCTTCGGTGGAACTCCCTGTGGGGCCACGAAACGCTGTACTGGGTGTGCGGGACGCATGCGGGCACCCTCACTGGGCCTTCCGGTGGAGCTCCCTGTGGGGCCACGAAACGCTGTACTGGGTGTGCGGAACGCACGCGGGCACCCTCACTGGGCCCTTCGGTGGAGCTCCCTGTGGGGCCACGAAACGCTGTACTGGGTGTGCGGGACGCATGCGGGCACCCTCACTAGGCCTTTCGGTGGAGCTCCCTGTGGGGCCACGAAACGCTGTACTGGGTGTGCGGGACGCATGCGGGCACCCTCACTGGGCCCCGATTCGTGAGCTCCCTGTGGGGCCACGAAACGCTGAACTGGGTGTGCGGGACGCATATGCTGGCACCCTCATCTGGCCCGCGCGTGAGCGCCTGTGCCACGAAGCGCTCTACCTGGTGTGCGTACGCATGGCCGGGCACCCTCCACAATGTGGCCTTCGGTGGAGCTCACCTGTGGGCCACGAAACACGCTGTACTGGGTTGTGCGGGACGCAATAGCTGGCCACCTCCCCACTGGGCCCTTTCGTGGAGCCTCCCTGTGGGGCAGACGAAACTCTTAACTGTGTGTGCGGTACGCAGCGGGCACCCTCAGAGCCGGGCTTCGGGTGGAGCTCCCTGGTGGGGCACGAAACGTTGTACTGGGTGTGCGGGACGCTTGCGGACGGCAGCACTGGGGCCTTCGGTGGAGCTCCCTATGGGGCCACGAAACGTGTGAGGGGTGTGCCGAAATGGGTGTGCGGGACGCATGCGGACGGCAGCCATGGGGCCTTCGGTGGAGCTCCCTATGGGGCCACGAAACGTGTGAGGGGTGTGCCGAAATGGGTGTGCGGGACGCATGCGGACGGCAGCACTGGGGCCTTCGGAGGAGCTCCCTGTGGGGCCAGACAATGCCGAAGAGGGTGAGCGTGACGCATGCGGGCACCCACACGGTGCCCCTACGAGTGGATCCCCTTTGGGCCACGAAACGATGTACTGGGTGTAGCGGGAAGACGCATGCCTCACTGGGCCTTTCGGCGGGGGCCACGAAGCGCTGTCCTGGTAGTGCGGGACGCAATGCGGGCACCCTCACCGGGTGCCATTCGTGGAACTCCCTTTGGGGGCCACGAACGCTGTTCTGGTGTGCGGGACGCATGCGGCACCCACACAGCGTCCTCCTGTGGGGGCCACAAAGACGCTTGTACGGTGTGCGGACGCCTGCGGGCACCCTCAACAGGCCATTCGGTGAGCTCCCTGTGGGGCCAACGAACGCTGTACTGGGTGTGCGGGACGCATGCGGGCACCCTCACTGGGGCCTTCGGTGGAGCTCCCTGTGGGGCCACGAAACGCTGTACTGGGTGTGCGTGACGCATGCCTCACTGGGCCTTTCGGTGGGGCCACGAACTGGGTGTGCGGGACGCATGCGGGCACCCTCACTGGGGCCTTTCGGTGGAGCTCCCTGTGGGGCCACGAAACGCTGTACTGGGTGTGTGGGACGCATGCGGGCACCCTCACTGGGCCTTTCGGTGGAGCTCCCTGTGGGGCCACGAAACGCTGTAGTAGGCGTGCGGGACGCATGCGGGCACCCTCACTGGGGCCTTCGGTGGAGCTCCCTGTGGGGCCACGAAACGCTGTGCTGGGTGTGCGGGGCGCATGTGGGCACCCTCACTGGGCCATTCGGTGGAGCTCCCTGTGGGGCTACGAAACGCTGTACTGGGTGTGACGCGGGGCACCGTCTCTTCAAAACGAGGGCCCAACACCACAGGATGGTTGGGAAGAAGATGATGATGATGGTGGTGGTGATGATGATGCTGCTGCTGATGATGATGATGATGATGATGCCGATGATAGCGGAAGGAGGAGGGGGAGGAGGAGGAAGGAGGAACGCGGGGCACCGTCTCTTCAAAACGAGGACTCAACACCACAGGATGGTTGCGTGACGATGATGAGGAGGGAGGAGGGGAGGAGGAGAGGAGAGGAGAGGAGGGACGCGGGGCGCTGTCTCTTCAAAACGAGGACCCAACACCACAGGATGGTTGGGGAAATTAGCCTGACGAGGGACCCAACCATATACAGGTGTGAGTACCGCAATAGTGATTCACTTTTTCGGTGGCGATCACTATGAGGCAACGAACCGTGCTAGGGGTGTGCCGACATGAGTGGCGTGGTACACAACGCGAACGAAAACGATTGATCTGAGTACGTAGGGAGACTGAGCGCGGGAGAATCTGCGCGCGTGCGTCTGACTGTGAATGAATCTGCGTGCGAACGAGTCTACGTGCATGAATGCGAATATGACAAAGCGTGGCGCAATTGTGTATGAATGTCAATAGTTTGACAATGTCTGCCTCTGAGTTCTCGTGACGCTGGGCGTGGCCGCCGCAAGGAGCTTCCCCGGGACTCCCCGACGGCATCGCCCGCGCGCCGCGACGCCAATGTCGGCGCGCCCACCGGCGAGGATCGCGCCTGCTTCCTCCCCTTCCTTTACTCCCTCTTTGCCCGCGCACTCAAAAGTCCAAGGTTGCGGGCGCAGCGCAGCGCGGAGTCCCCGCGACGCGCGCAGGTCGCCCCGGAGGGGTCCCAGCGACGCGCGCGGGTCGTCCACTGCGCGGAGCAAAAAGAGCTAGCTGGCTGGCTGATAGCGGGCAAGGCTCTTGCCGCTGGGCTGAGAGACGACGGGACGCATGCGGGCACACCCACTGGGACCTTCGGTGGAGCTCCCTATGGGGCCACGGAACGTGTGAGGGGTGTGCCGAAATGGGTGTGCGGGACGCATGCGGGCACACCCACTGGGACTTCGGTGGAGCTCCCTATGGGGCCACGAAACGTGTGAGGGGTGTGCCAAAATGAGTGTGCGGGACGCATGCGGGCACACCCACTGGGACCTTCGGTGGAGCTCCCTATGGGGCCACGTAACGTGTGAGGGGTGTGCCGAATTGGGTGTGCGGGACGCATGCGGGCACACCCACTGGGACCTTCGGTGGAGCTCCCTATGGGGCCACGAAACGTGTGAGGGGTGTGCCGAAATGGGTGTTCGGGACGCATGCGGTCGGCAGCCCTGGGGCCTTCGGTGGAGCTCCCTATGGGGCCACGAAACGTGTGAGGGGTGTGCCGAAATGGGTGTGCGGACGCATGCGGGCACCCCCTGGACCTTCGTGGAAGCTCCCTATTGGGGCCCCACGAAAACGTTGGGGGGTGTGCCCGACATGGGTGTGCTGGGACGCATGCGGGCACACCCACTGGGACCTTCGGTGGAGTTCCCTATGGGGCCACGAATAGTGTGAAGGGTGTGCCAAAATGGGTGTGCGGGACGCATGCGGGCACACCCACTGGGACCTTCGGTGGAGCTCCCTATGGGGCAACGAAACGTGTGAGGGGTGTGCCGAATTGGGCGTGCGGGACGCATGCGGGCACACCCACTGGGACCTTCGGCGGAGCTCCCTATGGGGCCACGAAACGTGTGAGGGGTGTGCCGAAATGGGTGTGCGGGACGCATGCGGGCACACCCACTGGGACCTTCGGTGGAGCTCCCTATGGGGCCACGGAACGTGTGAAGGGTGTGCCCAAATGGGTGTGCGGGACGCATGCGGGCACACCCACTGGGACCTTCGGTGGAGCTCCCTATGGGGCCACGTAACGTGTGAAGGGTGTGCCGAAATGTGTGTGCGGGACGCATGCGGGCACACCCACTGGGACCTTCGGTGGAGCTCCCTATGGGGCAACGAAACGTGTGAGGGGTGTGCCGAATTGGGCGTGCGGGACGCATGCGGGCACACCCACTGGGACCTTCGGTGGAGCTCCCTATGGGGCCACGAAACGTGTGAGGGGTGTGCCGAAATGGGTGATGACGATGATGATGAAGATGGGAGGAGGGAGGGGGCAGCGGGAAGGAAGGAAGGAACGCGGGGCGACGTCTCTTCAAAACGAGGACCCAACACCACAGGATGGTTGGGAAAATTAGCCTGACGAGGGACCCAACCATATGCAGGTGCGAGTACCGCAATAGTGATTCATTTTTTCGGTGGCGATCCCTATGAGGCAACGAACCGTGCTAGGGGCGTGCCGACATGAGTGGCGTGGTACACAAAGTGAACGAAAACGATTGATCTGAGTACGTAGGGAGACTGAGCGCGGGTGAATCTGCGCGCGTGCGTCTGACTGTGAATGATCTGCGTGCGAGCGAGTCTACGTGCATGAATGCGAATATGACAAAGCGTGGTGCAAATGTGTATGAATGCCAATAGTTTGACAACGACTGCCTCTGAATACTCGTGACGCTGGGCGTGGCCGCCGCAAGGAGCTTCCCCGGGACTCCCCGACGGCATCGCCCGCGCGCCGCGACGCCAATGTCGGCGCGCCCCCCCGCGAGGATCGCGCCCGCTTCCTCCCCTTCCTTTACTCCCTCTTTGCCCGCGCACTCAAAAGTCCAAGGCTGCGGGAGCAGCGCAGCGCGGAGCCCCCGCGACGCGCGCAGGTCACCCCGGAGGGGTCCAGCGACGCGCGCGGGTCGTCCACTGCGCGGAGCGAAGAGAGCTAGCTGGCTGGCTGATAGCGGGCAAGGCTCTTGCCGCTGGGCAGAGCGACGACGGGCGAGCGAGGCGCTGGGCGGAACGCAGCACGGAGCCCCCGCGACGCGCGCAGGTCGCCCCGGAGGAGTCCCAGCGACGCGCGCGGGTCGCCCGCTGCGCGGAGCAAAGAGAGCTAGCTGGCTGGCTGGGACCTGCGGTGGGGCTCCATATGGGGCCACGTAACGCTGTACTGGGCAAAGGAGACGCATGTGGACTGCGCCACGGGGACCTTCGGTGGAGCTCCCTATGGGGCCACGAAACGTGTGAGGGATGTGCCGGAATGGGTGTGCGGGACGCATGCGGGCACACCCACTGAGACCTTCGGTGGAGCTCCCTATGGGGCCACGAAACGTGTGAGGGGTGGGACGACATGTGTGTGCGGGACGCATGCGGGCACACCCACTGGGACCTTCGGTGGAGCTCCCTATGGGGCCACGAAACGTGTGAGGGGTGGCCGAAATGGGTTTGCGGGACGCATGCGGCGGCAGCACTGGGGCCTTCGGTGGAGCTCCCTGTGGGGCCACGAAACGTGTGAGGGGTGTGCCGAAATGGGTGTGCGGGACGCATGCGGACGCAGCCATGGGCCTTCGGTGGAGCTCCCTATGGGGCCACGAAACTTGTGAGGGGTTGCCGAAATGGGTGGTGGGGAGGCATGCGGCAGCCACTCCTTCGGTGGAGCTCCCTATGGGGCCACGAAACGTGTGAGGGGTGTGCCGAAATGGTGTGGGGAGGCATGCGGACCCCACTGGGACCTCGGGGGAGTGTCCCTATGGGGCCCCGAATAGTGTGAAGGGGGCCAAATGGGTGTGCGGGACGCATGCGGGCACCCCACTGGGACCTTCGGTGGAGCTCCCTATGGGCCACGAAAGCGTGTGAGGGGTGTGCCTGCGGGACCTGCGGGCACACCCACTGGACCCTTCTGGAGCCCTATGGGGCCACGAAACGTGTGAGGGGTGTGCCGAAATGGGTGTGCGGGACGCATGCGGGCACACCCACTGGGCCTTCGGTGGAGCTCCCTATGGGGCCACGAAACGTGTGAGGGGTGTGCCGAAATGGGTGTGCGGGACGCATGCGGCACACCCACTGGGACCTTCGGTGGAGCTCCCTATGGGGCCACGAAACGTATGAGGGGTGTGCCGAAATGGGTGTGCGGGACGCATGCGGGCACACCCACTGGGACCTTCGGTGGAGCTCCCTATGGGGCCACGAAACGTGTGAGGGGTGTGCCGAAATGAGTGTGCGGGACGCATGCGGGCACACGCACTGGGACCTTCGGTGGAGCTCCCTATGGGGTCACGAAACGTGTGAGGGGTGTGCCGACATGGGTGGTGATAATGATGATGACGACAGATGATGATGACGATGACGATGATGGGGATGATGACGATGATGATGAAGATGGGAGGAGGGAGGGGGCAGCGGGAAGGAAGGAACGCGGGGCGACGTCTCTTCAAAACGAGGACCCAACACCACAGGATGGTTGGGAAAAACGAAAAGAAGAGAGAGAGCGCGAGAGAGAACGAGAGAGAGAGAGAGATCGGACAAGCAAACGGGAGTCCCATCGACAGCCAGCTGCTGCGGTGGCCGAAGCCGCCGTTGCACTCTTGGCGGCGGCGCGCCCCTGGGGCACGGGGATGTGTTGAAACAACCACACCCCGGCGACAAACGACTGAGGAGGAGCAGGAGCAGGAGCAGGAGGAGCAGGAGCAGGAGGAGGAGCAGGAAGAGGAGGAGGAGGAGGAGGAGGAGGAGGAGGAGGAGGAAGAGCAGGAGGAGGAGCGGGCGACGCGCCGCGCCCCCCTGCGCCCCGCGTGGGAAAAAAGGGCCCAGGTCGGCGAAACCCCGGTTGGCGGCAGGGGCACAAGGGCTTCACCGATGAACGGCCAGCGAACGACAGGGCGCCCACCGCCGCCGCGGCCAGGCCCCGACGACGCGCGGCCGCGCGGGCCATCGGGCCGGCAATGAGTGGGGCCTACGGCCGCGGTGGAGGCCCTATGAGGGCACGCGTGGCACCGAGAAAGTCATGCAGCGTTGAATAAAGGATTTCGCAGTGGGCGGTTTAGGGATCGCCGTCAGACGGCCAGTGCACAGGAGAGCGGAGTGAAACGCGCACGGGTTGCGCGTTGGCGGCGGCGAGCGCAAGAGTGCGCCTGCGAGCAGCGCCCCCGCTGCGATGCTGCAGCTGCTGCAGCGCGGCCTTATCAGTGGAAAGTGCGACAGGCGTCGGCACCGCTGCAGCTTCGGGAGCGGCCCGCGCAGGGGGGGGGGCAGCGCCCTGGCGAGGCGAGGAAGCGACGCGCCCGATGCAGCGGGGCCGCCAGGGATGTGGGAGAAGGGGATGCGCCTGCGAGCGGCGCCCCTGCCGCGACGAAGCCACAGCTGAAGAACGGCCGCAACGGCATGGGGCGCGCCCGGCGACGGCGCCGCGCCAGCCGCGGGCGCGGCTCGCGCAGGGGGGCAGCGCCCTAGCGAGGCAAGGAAGCGGCGCGCCAGATGCCGCGAGGTCGTGCGAAGGCGCCCGAAGATTTGGCGCAGCCCCGTCGCGCTTCGGTTGCGCCCGGCCAGGTTAAGAAGGCCCGCGTAAGGATTAGGTGAGAATCGGCGCGAAGACGCTTGGAGAAAGCGCGCTCGACCAGGACTGCCACCTCGCCGCGCGGGCGGGGCTCGCCCGAGCGGGAGGTGAGGGCGAACGACCTGTGGGCGATAGTCCGGCGGGCGCTGCGAGTAGGGAGCCGCAGACCGCGTGATCGGAGCTCGATGCATCGACGGGCTGTCACGCGCAGGTCGGCCTGGCTGAGGGCGCCCCCCCCTGGCCGTCGCAGACGCGGGTCAAACCGGACGGAAGGCGCGGCGAGACAGGAAGTGGAACCAATGGCCGGGTCCGCCAGAGGCACGCGGGGCAGTTGGCGCGCGCGCGCGGCGGGCGCGACGCGCGGCGGCGCGAGGGCCGTCAGTGACTCTGACGGCGATGTCACTTAGAGCGGTGACGAAATGGCGCCAGACGTTAAGAAGCCGGCTCTCGCGTAGCATTTTCGCACAGCGCGCGCTGTTCAGCTCGACGATCGACTGGCATTCGGAGGCGCGGTCGCTCGCGGCCCCATCAGCTGGGCGCGCGACTGAAGCGGTGCGCCAGCGGCGTGGCCACGAGGCCCGCGATTGGCGCACTCCACGACTCGCCTCCTCAGCCACGCCGCGCGCGTAGCTGCACGCCAGAGCGACCCCAGGCGAGGGGGACCTTTGGGTCGGCCTCGGGCCCAGGGGGGACGTGAGAAGACGGGCCGGGCCTTCTCAGAAGGCCCTGAAGTCCCCCCCCCACCCAAGCCTCCTGAGGAGTTTGCCAAGCCTTCCCCGGAGGCACAGAAAACCTCTCAAAAGGCGCTAGGGCTTCTGAGTCCCGCCGCCTTCTGAGAAGGCCTTCTCCTTCTCGCTTCCTCCCTCGCTCGCCGACGAACCTTTGGTGCGCGGCCTAACCTGGGCGCGCAGGCCGCTGTTACCGCTTCGCGCTCGGCGATCTGGGGACCACATTGTCGAGCAGGAGATCGACTACATCATCGATGCACCCCAAGCTTGATTTTCCAGTCGGATCTACAAAAAGTACGTAGAGCGTTCGTAGATATACGAACAGTATGTGCTTTTGGTTCGTAGATTCGACAATCAAATTCGCCAGCCCAACGGACCAGAGGCGTGCTAAGATCTCCGGTATCAGGTTCATAATACTTCTAGTTCGCGCATGCGTGGCGGCTCCTGGGGGCCCCTGGACGAAAAGTACCCCGGGCAATGCCGAAGCGATGCCCAGGCGATGCCCGGCCGACCCCCCCAGGGCGCCGGGACGCCCCCTACGCGGCCCGAGAGGCACCGAGTCGCCGAAAGATCGCTCCAAGACGCTCCAGATGGTCTCCAGGTGGTCCCCCAAGAGCCCCAACAAGCACAAATCGTCCCTTTCTCTTGGGGAAACGTGCATTTTTCGCATTTGCGACGTCTGGGAATTCACAGCGTCCAGAACTGCCCCAGAGGCCTGAAACATCGTCCCCAGACGGCCCAACACGCTCCCAAGATGGGCCCAAGAGAGCCCAAGAGAGCCCCAAGACGGCCAAGGAGGGCACCAGGACGGCCCAAGAGGCTTCCAAGACGGCCAAAAACGGGCCCAAGACGGCCCCAAGAGGGGCCCGAGAAGGGGGCCATGAACCGAACAGACCAGCCTTCAGCCCCAAGAGGCCCCCAGGAGGCTCCAAGAGGCCCCCCCCAAGAGGCCCCAAGGGGCTCCTAAGAGGCACCTCGGGAAGCACCAAGAGGCACCCAAGAGGTCCCAACACGGCCCCCAAGAGGTTTCAAAACTGCCTGCCGGAGGCCCCCGAAAGGCCAACCACGAGAGCCCAACCAACATCCATGAGGCCTCTAACCCACCAACCACGCACGATGGCGGGATGGGCCGAAGGCCAATTCACCTGCTTGGCACGGGGACGGAAAGCGCACTTACTTTCAGAGCGCACGGGATCGCTGGCTCGTCCGCTCTTACACCTCTTATTGGCTCCCTTCCCCTCGCTCTTGTCCTATCTCAGCCTCGGAGAGTCGCGGAGCTTTCTTTGAGCGCGTTTCCTGTTTTGGAGGGGGCGGTCGGGTCGCGCTGCGTTTTCCGCGCTGGGGCTGCCAGCTTTCCAGAACCCCGCGTTGTCCTTGCACGGGCCGTTCGTTGTCCACGCGTTGCCGCCCGGCGGGGGTGGGGGCGGGGGCCCTGGGCGGGGGGCCTCGGGGGGCGCGCGCGCCGAGGGGCTGGGCCTCGGGGTGCGGCGCTGGGGCGGCAACGATCAGACTGGCGGGGGGCAGGCGGGCGACGCGCCCGCTGGCAAGCGCGACGATCCAGCATTCGTTGGCGTCGCCGGAGCGGCCTCGGACAACGCCGCGGCAACCGGATCGAGTTGCGCTCCTGGCCCCCCTGGACAGCGACCTCCGCGCCGACCTGGGCCCCGAGGTCCGAGGTCGGCAGGGGCCGCGGCGCGTCCTGGCGCGCTCTCGCCCTGCGTCCGCAGCGGGGGAAGCGGGGCCAGGGCGGCAGGGCGGCGGTTTGCGGCGCGGGCGCGGGCGAGCGACGGCGGGGTCGTGGCCCAGGCAGCGCGCGCAGCGAGTGCGCGGATCCCGGTCGGTGGAGCATCGGCGAAGGCGGTGCGCACCGCCCCCGACCCATGGCCTGCGAGCGCGCGGCGGGGGGGGCAGCGTGCGGCCCGTGGCCCGTGAGCGCACCGGCCTGGGGGCGTGCGCTGCTCGCCCTGGACTGCGGTCGCAGGGCCTGCAGGTGGCGGGCAGGGTCGCTCCGTGGAAGAAAGAGCGCGACGAACTGCGTGAAGACAGCGGGCGATGCGAGCGCGGCCCGTCTGGGGAGGGCCAGGCCCGCCGCATGCACGAGGGGCTGCCGCCGACGAACTGGAGGGCCTGGCTGGCCACAGGGAGAGCCCTGGAGCCCGGGAGACGAAGCCTGGGACTCGGAAGGCCGCGGGGAGTGAGGCCGTGCCGACGGAGCAGAGCAGGCTGCCGAGGATCACGGGGACCGTGACGAAGCACGCGCGCAGCTTGCCGATGCCATCGCGGATGCCGAGGGCGGCCGTGTACGTAGTCGAAGGTGCTGTGGAAGAGCGGCAGGACGTGGAAGATCAGGTGCAACGGGCTGCCGTTGTTGATCTTCGGGGTCCGGCTTGCCGCCGTAGCGGCGCGGCGGTCCAGTGGATGAGCAAGAGCGCGCGGCGCGTGCAGCTCACCCTGGAAACGTAGTACGTCGTGTCAGAGGTCTCGATTCGAAGAGCGCCCCAAGGAGTGGGAGGGGCGTGAAGCGGGGCAGGCAGGGCACGTTCATCCAGGATGGGAAGGCAAAAGACGTAATCATCGTGATGAACAATGTGCCTTCTGTTCAGGACGCGGCTGTCGTGGAGGTGGCCGTACCGCATGTAAGCTGGTTGCCTCCCTCCGGAATCTTGCCCGTCTCGCCGTTAAGGAAGCGGGCCGTGACGAAATTACCACGCGCGGCGCGAACACCAGGATGGTGGCGCATGCCATTGCAGCGGAAAGTAAAATGGGGGAAGATGACACGAATCGGTCCCAGGGTAAAGGCCGCGGTTACGGCCTCACTGGGCTGAAAGGCGCGGAAGGTTTCGCGCCCTGGCCACGCTCCGTTCCTGCTGGAACTCGGGCCGAGACTAGAGAAAGAGAGAGAGAGAGAGAGAGAGAGAGAGAGAGCAGGAGGGAGATCGTGAGGGAGAGAGGGATACTCAAGAGAGAAAGAGAGAGAGAGAGAGAGAGAGAGAGAGAGAGAGAGAAAAAAAAAAAAGAGAGAGAGAGAGAGAGAAAGAGAGAGAGAGCGTGAGGGGGATTGTGAGGGAGGGAGGGGTACTCATCGGGAGAGAGAGAGAGAGAGAGAGAGAGAGAGAGAGAGAGAAAGCGAGAGAGAGAGAGAGAGAGAGAGCGAACGAGCGAGAGAGAGAAAGAGACAACAACAACAACAACAACAACAACAACAACAACAACAACAACAACAATTACTAGCACGTGGGGACACTCCGTTCTCACCAGTGCCAGGGTTTTCATAGGAGGCGGGCAATACCCCCACTTTGTGGGGGGGCCGGTTCAAGCTCTACCAAATTTCCAAACGACTCTTCGCCACCACCCACACCCAGCTTCCCGCCCTATGACGTTCGGACACTTCACTTCGTGGCATGCGGACGACCGTGGCTACTATTCAGGGCCCCGCGGCCGACGACGACGGCGTGCGCGCGCGAAGAAAAAACGAATGTGTCCCGCATGGTATTATTTGACAGGGATGATGGCCCTGGCAGGTGCGCAACCGTTGTCGCAGAAGTTCGAAAAAGTTGCTCGCAAAAGCCCGTTTGACAGAAATGTTTAAAAAGTGTTGGGTTTCCTACGAATCCGCAAGAGCGCGCGGGATGAGATTTTGACAATTTTTTGTTGAAAAACCATTGGTTTTTTGATGTTTTTATGTTAAAATCGCTGCGAACACTAAGGTTTTGGAAGGATTTCGTCTTGCGCGCGCGAATGTCCACTTTACCTTATTTTTTGCAAGGGATTCTTGAAATTTGATTATATTAGAACAAGAAATGTCATTTTCTATTGTTTTTTGCAAGGGAAAGCGGATTACAACAAAACAACCGGATCCTGTACACACCCTCTTTTCTGAGGCTTCCTCACGAAAATGATGAAAATGTAGCTGCGGCCTAGGCGGCGCAGGGGGGGCGCGCACCAGGGGGCCCAACAATAATTATTCTTTAGAATAAATAATGTTCAACAACAACAACAACAACAACAACAACAACAACAACAACAACAACAACAACAACAACAACAACAACAACAACAACAACAACAACAACAACAACAACAACAAACAACAACCATTTTAAGGCTGTACGCTCTTACTTGCCCGCGAGTCATTCAACACGTATACCCTACACCCTCGATGCCCGCCCTCTTCGTCTTCGATCACACCCCTTTCGGGGGGATTATTTCTCTTTGCTGGGGCCGGCGGGCTTAGACGTACGGGCAAACCGGAACGGGCGGACAATCCTTCGGGGGCGTACATCTCTCTGCCCGCCATTGGAATTGGCGCGGGCCCTGCAAGAGGAGGAGGGGAAGAACGAGGGAGAGTGGGAGGAAGGGGAGGGGGAAGGACGAAGGAAGAGGGAAGATACCACGTTGTGAAGGCGTCCTTGGCGCGCGCGTGGTTCCTGAGCGCCGAAACGCAATTCCAGAATAATTTGTGAGGACGTCGCACGCGAGAGCGCAGTCCTGAGTACATTGTGAGGAAATCTCAGGCGGAAGCGGGGGCCCTGACTAAGTTGCGAGGAAGTCTCAAGCGGGAGCGCCGTTCCTGAGCAAATTGCACGGAAGTCTCAGGCGGGAGCGGGGGTCCTCACTAAATTGCGAGGAAGTCTCAGGCGGGAGCGCCGTTCCTGAGTCAATTGCGCGGAAATGTCAGGCAGGAGCGGGGGTCCTGAGTAAAATTCGAAGAAGTCTCAGGCGGGAGCGCCGTTCCCACGTAAATTGCACGGAATCTCAGGCGGGAGCGGGGGTCTTGATTACATTGCGAGGAAGTCTCAGACGGGAGCGCCTTTCCTGAGTAAATTGCGCGGAAGTCTCAGGCGGGAGCGGGGGTCCTGAGTAAAAATCGAGGAAGTCTCAGGCGGGAGCCGTTGTTGTTGTAGCCCGGGGGGCAGGGGCACAGTTTGAGCAGGAAGACTTTCCTTGAGAAAAAACAAGGTGCGAGCCCCGGGGGTGGCACTTCAATCGAAAAAAATCAATGTGCACCGGTGGGGGGGATCAACAATAATTATTCTTCAAGAATGAGAGTTAAACTTATTGCCTTCATAAGAATGAGAATTCAACAACAACAACAACAACAATTACAACGCTGTGGGGACACTCCGTTCTCACCAGTGCCAGGGTTTTCATAGGAGGCGGGCAATACCCCCACTTTGTGGGGGGGCCGGTTCAAGCTCTACCAAATTTCCAAACGACTCTTCGCCACCACCCACACCCAGCTTCCCGCCCTATGACGTTCGGACACTTCACTTCGTGGCATGCGGACGACCGTGGCTACTATTCAGGGCCCCGCGGCCGACGACGACGGCGTGCGCGCGCGAAGAAAAAACGAATGTGTCCCGCATGGTATTATTTGACAGGGATGATGGCCCTGGCAGGTGCGCAACCGTTGTTGCAGAAGTTCGAAAAAATTGCTCGCAAAAGCCCGTTTGACAGAAATGTTTAAAAAGTGTTGGGTTTCCTACAAATCCGCAAGAGCGCGCGGGATGAAATTTGACATTTTTTTTTTGAAAAACCATTGTTTTTTTATGTTTTTATGTTAAAATCGCTACGAAAACTAAGGTTTTGGAAGGATTTCGTCTTGCGCGCGCGAATGTCCACTTTACCTTATTTTTTGCAAGGGATTCTTGAAGTTTGGTTATGTTAGAACAAGAAATGTCATTGTATATTGTTTTTTGCAAGGGAAAGCGGGCGTAACAAAACAACCGGATCTGGAATGACATCGTTTTACCTGAGACTTCCTCACGAAAATGATGAAAATGTGGCTGCGGCCTAGGCGCGGCGAGGGGGCCGTGCACCAGGGGCCCCAACAATAATTATTCTTTAGAAGTATAATTGTACAACAACAACAACAATTTACTAGCACGTGGGGACATCCGTTCTCACCAGTGCCAGGGTTTTCATACGACGCCCGCCATACCCCCACTTTGTGGGGGGGCCGGTTCAAGCTCTACCACATTTCCAAACGACTCTTCGCCACCACCCACACCCAGCTTCCCGCCCTATGACGTTCGGACACTTCACTTCGTGGCCTGCGGACGACCGTGGCTACTACACGCGTGGGTACCATTGGTTTTTTAGGATTCGGACAGCGCGCGCGGGTAGAAATTTTGAAAATTCGTACAGATGTTTTTCGAGGACCTACGGTGCGATTCGTATGATTTTATGTTGCGCGGTGCTAAAACGAAACCCAATGGTTTTTGAAGATTTCGGCGTGCGCGCGCGAAGAAAAAACGAATGTGTCCCGCATGGTATTATTTGACAGGGATGATGGCCCTGGCAGGTGCGCAACGGTTGTTGGAGAAGTTCGAAGCACGTGAAAAGTTGCTCGGAAAAGCCCGTTTGACAGAAATGTTTAAAAAGTGTTGGGTTTCCTACAAATCCGCAAGAGCGCGCGGGATGAAATGTTGACACTTTTTTTTGAAAAACCATTGGTTTTTTGATGTTTTTATGTTAAAATCGCTACGAACACTAAGGTTTTGGAAGGATTTCGTCTTGCGCGCGCGAATGTCCACTTTACCTTATTTTTTGCAAGGGATTCTTGAAGTTTGGTTATGTTAGAACAAGAAATGTCCACTTTATTTTTTTTGCAAGGGAAACGGGGGACAACAAAACAACCGGATCCGGACACCCCGTTTTGCCTGAGACTTCCTCACGAAAATGATGAAAATGTGGCTGCGGCCTAGGCGCGGCGAGGGGGGGCGCGCACCAGGGGTCCCAACAATAATTATTCTTTAGAATAAATAATGTTCAACAACAACAACAACAAACAACAAACAACCACAACAACAACAACAACAACACACAACAACAACCACAACAACAACAGCAATAACAACAACAACAACAACAACAAAACAACAATAACAACATAACAACAACAACAACAACAACAACAACAACAACAACAACAACAACAACAAAACAACAACACAACCTATAATAACAACAAAGCAACACAACAACACAAGCCGGACACAAGCGAAGACAACAACAACGCCACAACAACAACGACACAACAGCACGACAGCGCAGCCCCCCGGCGCAACCAACAGCAACAGCAACAGAACAACGCAACGCCCGGCAACAACAAAAATGGAGCCAGGCGCAACAGCAGCAGCAACAACAACAGCGCAACAGCACGTCCTGCTAGCAGCAACCTATAGCAGCCAGAGGCGAAGCAGGAGTATAGCGCAACAACAACAAACAGAGCAAAAGAAGCAGCAGGGGCAGCAGAGCAGCAAGAGAGCAGTGCAACAAGAAAAAACAAGGAGCAGAGCAACAAAAGAAGAGAACAACGTACAAACAACGACGGAACACAACAGTCCAGCAACAACAGCAGAGCAACAGCGGGCCAACAACAACCACAACCACAAGCAACACAGCACAACAACAACGGGGCAGCGACCGCCTCCGCGGGTCCAACGACAACGTTGGGGAAAAAAAAAGAAACAAGAAAAAGAACAGAGGGGAACATTCTACAACAAGGGACAACAGTAATCGTAGTGCGTCGTCGTAGTAGTAGTAGTCGTAGGTAGTAGTCGTCGGTCGTAGCCGTAGTCGCAACGTAGATAAGTAGTAAGTAGTACTACTAATAATAATGATACTAGAAGTAGTAGTAGAAGTAGTAGTAGTAGGAGGAGTAGTAGTAGAAGTTGTAGTAGTAGTAGTAGTTGTTGTTGTACTAGTGGTAGTGGCAAAAGAAATAGGAGTAGCAACGCAGGTAGCAGTAGTAGAAGTAGTAGAAGTAGTAGTAGTAGTAGTAGTAGTAGTAGTAGTAGTAGTAGTAGTAGTAGTAGTAGTAGTAGTAGTAGTAGTAGTAGTAGTAGTAGTAAGTAGTAGTAGTAGTAGTAGTAGTAGTAGTAGTAGTAGTAGTAGTAGTAGTAGTAGTAGTAGTAGTAGTAGTAGTAGTAGTAGTAGTAGTAGAGTAGTAGTAGTAGTAGGAGTAGTAGTAGTAGTAGTAGTAGTAGTATAGTAGTAGTAGTAGTAGTAGTAGTAGTAGTAGTAGTAGTAGTAGTAGTAGTAGTAGTAGTAGTAGTAGTAGCAATAGTAGTAGTAGTAGTAGTAGTAGTAGTAGTAGTACTAGTAGCAGTAGTAGTAGTAGTAGTAGGAGTAGTAGGAGTAGTAGTAGTAGTAGTAGTAGTAGTAATAGTAGTAGTAATAGAAGTAGTAGTTATATTAGTAGTAGTAGTAGTAGTAGTAGTAGTAGTAGTAGTAGTAGTAGTAGTGAGGAGTAGTAGTAGTAGTAGTAGTGGTAGTAGTAGTCGTAGTAATTAAAATTAATGATAGTGTAGTGGGTGTAGAAGGAGTGGTAGTAGCAGTCTTCGCTGAAGCACTGTAGGATTCTGATTTGGTTCGTTAAACCCTACAGGAATCCTATAGGATTCCTATAGGATTCGTTGAAGCCCTCGGTTCCCGTAAGATTCCAATCGGATTCGTTGAATCTCTATAGGATCCCTATAGGATTCGCTGAAGCCCTATAGGACGCCTGTCGGAATCCTATGGGCTTCGTTGACACCCTATGGGTTTCTTTTTGGTTTCCATAGGATCCGCTGACGCCCTACAAGACTCCGAATCCGGATTCGTTTAGCCCTGTAGGGTTCCTATAAGATTCCTACACGATTCGTTGAAGCCCGATCGGTTTCCTATAAGATGCCTATAGGATTCGCTGAAGCACTATAGGCATCCTGTAGGATTCGTTGAAGCCATACAGGATACCTGTAGGGTTCCTATAGGTTCCCAAAAGGATTCGCTGAAGCCCTAAGAAGGATTCCCATAGCATTTCAAAAGGATTCGCTAAAGCCCTATAGAATTCCTCCGGATTTCCAGAGGGTTCGTTGAGGCCCGACAGGATTCGTACAACATTCCTATGATACTCGTTGAAGCCCAAAGAGGATTCCTACAGAATTCTTATGCGATTCGTTGAATCCCTATAAGCTTTCGATCGGATCCCTTGAAGCCCGAATGAGATTCCCATGGGATTCGTTGAAGCGCAATAGGATTGATACAGGATTCGCTGAATCCCATCGGATCATTCAGGGATCCTACACGAATCCCATGGGATCCCATAGGACTCCGACACGAATTCAATTGATCCCGTAGGACTCCTATACGAAGCCCACGAGATCCTATAGGACTCCGATACAAATCCAATCGGATCTTGTGGGATTCTGATACGAATCCCATAGGCCCCTATAGGACTCCCATATGAATCCCACAAGATCCAATAGGAACGCTATACGAATCCGAGAGGATCCCGTAGGACTCCTACACGAAGCCCATACGATCCTATAGGACTCCTATACGAATCCCATTCGATCCTACAGGACTTCTATACGAATGCCATTGGATCTTACAGGACTCCTATTCGAATCCAACAGAATCCTGTAAGACTCCTGTATAAATCCCATCGGGTCCTACAAGACTCCTGTATGAACCCCACGGGATCCCACAGGACTCCTATACGAATCCCATTGATCCCGTAGGACTCCTAGACGAAGCCCATGGGATCCTACAGGACTCCTCTACAAATCCCATCGGCTACGATTCCCATAGGTTCCTACAGAACTCCTATACGAATTCCATAGAATGCAATAGGACTCCCATACGAGTCCAACAGGATCATATAGGACTCCGATACACATCCCATCGGATTCTATAAAGACTCTAATATGAGCCCCATCGGATCCTATAAGACTCCTCCACGAATCCACAAGGCTCCTGAAGAACTCCCATACGAATCACATAGGATTCTAGAGAGGACTCCGACACGGATCCCATAGGATCCTGAAGGACTCCTATACGAATCCCATGGGATCCTATAGGCTCTAGAGGACCCCATGGGACTCGCTCCCATGCGGCCTCAGGACGCCGGGCAGCTGGGTCAATGCTTGTCCTTAAGGACAACCCTTGACCTAACCCCCCGTGGTCAGCCCCCCCCCAGCAACCAGCAACCAGCAACCAGCAACCAGCAAGCGGACCCCAAGCTTCGCATTTGGGCTCCTTAAGGCAGCCCATGCATTCCCACGAGCTGACACCACGCGCGCGCCGCCGAGCCGACCTCCGGGACGCAGACTCCCTGTGGAATCCTATAGAACCCCTAAGGAAGCCTATAGAACTCCTGGGGAATCCTATGGGATACCCTAGGAGTCCCATGGGATCCCTAAGGGATTCCTAGGGAATCCCAAGGAATCCGATGGGAATCCCATGGGAATCCTATAGGAATCCTATAGGATGCATAGGGAAGCCTATAGGAATCCTATGGGATTCCTGAGAATTCCTCAGGAGTCCCATGGGATCCTTAGGGGATTCCTAGGGGACCCCAAGGAATCCGATGGGAATCCTTTGGGAATCCTATGGGAATCCTATGGGAATCCTACAGGATCCCTCAGGAAGCCTATAGAAATCCGACGGAAGCCTATGGGATTCCTAAGGATTCCTAAGCAATCCCATGGGATTCCTAAGAAATCCTGTGACACCTCATGGATTCCTAAGGCATCCCTAGGAATCCTAAGGAATCCCTAGAAATCCTAGGGAATCCCTAGGAATCCTATGGAATCCCCATGGGATTCCTAAGGCATCCCTAGGAATCCCAAGGAATCCCTAGGAATCCTATGGAATCCTCACGAATGCTGAGGCATCCCTAGGAATCCTAGGGAATCCCTAGGAATACTATGGAATCCTCACGAATGCTCAGGCATCCCTAGGAATCCTAGGGAATCCCTAGGAATCACATGGAATCCTCACGAATGCTAAGGCATCCCTAGGAATCCTAGGGAATCCTTAGGGATCCCTAAGACTCCGATGGAATCCCCACGAATGCTAGAGCATGTTTAGGAATCCTATGGAATCCGAACGAATCCCTAGGAATCCAAAGGAGTGCCTCGGAATCCTGAGGTACCCTGCGGAATCCCTAGGAATCCTATGGAATCCGAGGGAATGCCTAAGACTCCTAAGGGATCCCTAGAAATCCAAAGGAAACCCTAGGACGCCTAAGGATTCTGCAGGAATCCTTGGGACTCTTTAGATATCCCTAGG
>CAUYUJ010001961.1:67500-72500 GCA_963575745.1 Prorocentrum cordatum | reverse complement strand
ATATATGCCAAAAGTGCGCCAGGTGCGCCAGGTGCGCCAGCTGCGCCTGGTGCGCCAGATGCGCCACATGCGCCGGGCGCGCCAGGTGCGCCAGGCGCGCCGAGTGCGCCAGGTGCGCCACGTGGGCCACGCGCGCCATGTGCGCCAGGTGCGCCAGGCGCGCCACGTGCGCCAGGTGCGCCAAGTGCGCCAGGTGCGCCACGTGCGCCAGGCGCGCCAGGTGCGCCAGGCGCGCCAGGTGCGCCAAGCGCGCCGAGTGCGCCAAGTGCGCCAGCCGCGCCTACCGCGCCTAGTGCGCCACGAACGCCAGGTGCGCCAGGTGCGCCACGTGCGCAAAGTAGGCCAAGTGCGCCACGTGCGCCAGGCGCGGCAGGTGCGCAAGGTGCGCCAGGCGCGCCAGGTGCGCCAGGCGCGCCAGGTGCGCCAGGTGCGCCGCGTGCGCCACGTGCGCCAGGCGCGCCACGTGCGCCAGGTGCGCCACGTGCGCCAGGTGCGCCAGGTGCGCCAAGTGCGCCAGGTGCGCAAGGTGCGCCAGGTGCGCCAGGTGCGCCAGGTGCGCCAGGTGCGCCAGGTGCGCCAGGTGCGCCAGGTGTGCCAGGTGCGTCAAGCGCGCCAGGTGCGCCACGCGCGCCAGGCGCGCCAGGCGCGCCATGCGCGCCAGGCTGTCCAGGCGCGCCAGGTGCGCCCAGTGTGCCAAGCGCGCCAGGTTCGCCAGGCGCGCCAGGTGCGCCAGCCGCGCCTAGTGCGCCAAGTGCGCCAGGTCCGCCAGGTGCGCCAGGTGCGCCAGCTGCGCCAGATGCGCCACGTGCGCCCGGCGCGCCAGGTGCGCCAGGCGCGCCAGGCGCGCCAGGTGCGCCAGGTGGGCCACGCGCGCCAGGCGCGCCAGGTGCGCCAGTCGCACCAGGTGCGCCAGGTGCGCCAGGAGCGCCAGGTGCGCCAGGTGCGCCAGCCGCGCCAGCCGCGCCAGCCGCGCCAGACACGCCAAGTGCGCCAGGTGCGCCAGGTGCGCCATGTGCGCGAGGTGCGCCATGCGCGCAAGGTGCGCCAGGCGCGCCAGGTGCGCCAGGTGCGCCAGGTGCGCCAGGTGCGCCAGGTGCGCCAAGTGCGCCAGGTTCGCCATGCGCGCCAAGTGCGCCAGGCGCGCCAGCTGCGCCAGGTGCCCCATGCGCGCCAGATACGCCAGGCGCGCCAGGTGCGCAAGGTGCGCCAGGTGCGCCAGGCGCGCCAGGTGCGCCAGGTGCGCCAGGTGCGCCTAGTGCGCCAGGTAGGTGCGCCAGGTGCCCCAGGCGCGCCAGGTGCGCCACACACGCCAGGCGCGCCAGCGGCTGGGTTACTGGTTGCTGGTTGCTGGTTGCTGGGGGGGGCGGGTTGTTAGGTGCAGTGTCAATCATCAACAACAACAACAACAACAACAACAACAACAACAACAACAACAACAACAACAACAACAACAACAACAACAACAACAACAACAACAGCAACAACAACAACAACAACAACAACAACAACAACAACAACCACCACCACCACCACCACCACCACCACCACCACAACAACAACAACAACAACAACAATCACAACAACAACAACAACAACAACAACAGCATCAGCAACAGCAACAACAACAAGAACAGCAGCAGCAGCAGCAACAACAGCAACAGCAACAGCATCAGCAGCAGCAGCAACAACAACGAAAACACCACCAGAACAGCAGCAGCAGCAAATGAAGCAGCAGGAGCAACAACGACAACAGCAGCAGCAACAACCACGACAACGACAACAGCAGCAACAACAACCATAACAACAACAGCAAAAAACGCAACAGCAGCAGAAGCCACAACCACCACCAACAACAACAACGACAGCAGCAGCAGCAGCAGCAACCGCAACAACCACAGCAACAATAATAACAGCATCAAAAGGAACAACAACAGCCGCAGCAGAAACCACAACAACAACATCTGCAGCAGCAGCAGCAACAGCAGCAACAGCAACAGCAACAGCAACAACAGCAGTAGCAGCAGCAAACACCATAGCAGCCGCAACAACAACAGCAAAAGCAGCAACAACAACAACAAAAATGACAACAACAACAACAACAACAACAACAACAACAACAACAACAACAACAACAACAACAATTACTAGCACGTGGGGACACTCCGTTCTCACCAGTGCCAGGGTTTTCATAGGAGGCGGGCAATACCCCCACTTTGTGGGGGGGCCGGTTCAAGCTCTACCAAATTTCCAAACGACTCTTCGCCACCACCCACACCCAGCTTCCCGCCCTATGACGTTCGGACACTTCACTTCGTGGCATGCGGACGACCGTGGCTACTATTCAGGGCCCCGCGGCCGACGACGACGGCGTGCGCGCGCGAAGAAAAAACGAATGTGTCCCGCATGGTATTATTTGACAAGGATGATGGCCCTGGCAGGTGCGCAACCGTTATTGCAGGAAGTTCGAAAAAGTGGCTCGCAAAAGCCCGTTTGACAGAAATGTTTAAAAAGTGCTGGGTTTCCTACAAATCCGCAAGAGCGCGCGGGATGAAATGTTGACCCTTTTTTTTTGAAAAAAACATTGTTTTTTTTATGTTTTTATGTTAAAATCGCTACGAACACTAAGGTTTTGGAAGGATTTCGTCTTGCGCGCGCGAATGTCCACTTTACCTTGTTTTTTGCAAGGGATTCTTGAAGTTTGGTTATGTTAGAACAAGAAATGTCCACTTTAGCTTATTTTTTGCAAGGGAAAGCGGGCGTCAACAAAACAACCGGATCTGGTACACATCGTTTTGCCTGAGGCTTCCTCACGAAAATGATGAAAACGTGGCTGCGGCCTAGGCGCGGCGGGGGGGCCATGCACCAGGGGTCCCAACAATAATTATTCTTTAGAAGTAATAATGTTCAACAACAACAACAACAACAACAACAACAACAACAATCATTTTACCCGAACGCGTGGTGTTCTCCCCAGTGCCAGGGTTTTCATACGACACCAGGCAATACCCCCACTTCGTGGGGGGGCATTACAAGCTCTACCAAATATCCAAACGACTCTTCGCGACCACCCAAACCCAGCTTCCCGCCCTATGACGTTGGGACACTTCACTTCGTGGCGTGCGGACGACCGTGGCTACTACACTGGCGTGGGGTACACACCCACAGAACTTGGTCACTTATTCGGGGCGCGCATGTGCCCAGCATGGTGCAATTGTGGCATACAATACATAATACAGAGAGACAGACAGAGAGCAGACAGAGAGAGAGACAGAGAGAGCGGAGTTGGTCACATTTTTGGGTCAAGTTCCTGGGATGATGGGAAACCATTGGTTTTTTTAGGATTCGGACAGCGCGCGCGGGTGGAAATTTTGAAAAGTCGTGCAGGTGTTTTTCGAGGACCTACGGTGCGATTCGTGTGATTTTATGATGCGCGGTGCTAAAATTCTTAAAAACCCAATGGTTTTTGGAGATTTCGGCGTGCGCGCGCGAAGAAAAAACGAATGTGTCCCGCATGGTATTATTTGACAGGGATGATGGCCCTGGCAGGTGCGCAACCGTTGTCGCAGAAGTTCGAAAAAGTTGCTCGCAAAAGCCCGTTTGACAGAAATGTTTAAAAAGTGTTGGGTTTCCTACGAATCCGCAAGAGCGCGCGGGATGAGATTTTGACATTTTTTTGTTGAAAAACCATTGGTTTTTTGATGTTTTTATGTTAAAATCGCTCCGAACACTAAGCTTTTGGAAGGATTTCGTCTTGCGCGCGCGAATGTCCACTTTACCTTATTTTTTGCAAGGGATTCTTGAAATTTGATTATATTAGAACAAGAAATGTCATTTTATAGTGTTTTTTGCAAGGGAAAACGGATTACAACAAAACAACCGGATCTTGATCACCTCGAATTACCTGAGGCTTCCTCACGAAAATGATGAAAACGTGGCTGCGGCCTAGGCGCGGCGGGGGGGGCGCGCACCAGGGGGCCCAACAATAATTATTCTTTAGAATTAATAATGTTCAACAACAACAACAACAACAACAACAACAACAACAACACTAGCAGCAACAACAACAACAACCCCAACAACAACAGCAGTAGAAGCAGCAACATCAATAACAGCAGCAGCAACAATCAAAACAACAACAGCAGCAGCAACAACAACCACCTCAACAACAACCTCAACAACTACAACGACGACGACGACGGCAACAACAACAGCAGCAGCAACAGCAGCAGCAACAACAACGACGACAACCACAACAACAGCAGCAGCAGCAACAAACACCACAACAACAACAACAACAACGGCAGCAGCAACCACCACAACAACAGTAGCAGCGACTACAACAACCAACAATAACAACAGCAACAGCAGCAGCAACAACCACCACCACCACAACAACAGCAACCGCAACAACAACCACAACAACACCCTCAGTTACAACAATAAGTTTAAGACTGTTCGCTCTGATCTACTCGCATGCCATTCAACACATATATCCAAAACCCCCGATGCCCGCCTTCTTCGTCTTCGATCGATCGTACCACACTTGGGCGTATATCTTTCTTACCTGCAACGTGTATTTCGTGCAGCCAATAAGGCAGGGGAAGAGAGGACGGATGGAAGGAAGGGACAAGGGGAGGGAGGAGGATGGAGCACGAGAGAGAGTAGCAGGAGGGGGGCTAGGAGCAGAAAACAAGTAGAACCAGACGGGCAGATCGGGCGGATAGGCCCTAACGGGCGGGTCGGGAAGGCGGGCCCAGGCGGCCAGGTCGAGCATGCGGATTGCTGAAGCATGCGTCCTGAATGAATCGCGAAGAAGTCTCGAGCGATAGCGCGACTCCCAAATAAATCGTGAGACGCTTCGGCAGTCCCCCGAAGCGCCTGAGCGTGAGCCTACCTTTCAAAGAAAATGCAGCCGGCGCCAAGGCGAGAGCGCTAGGGCGGATCAAGGGTGTCCAACAATAACAACCGTGTCGCAATTAAGATCAAGATAATGAGAGGGG
>CAUYUJ010001961.1:30000-60000 GCA_963575745.1 Prorocentrum cordatum | reverse complement strand
ATCATCATCAGCCGCAGCATCAGCATCATCATCATCATTATCATCATCATCAGCATCATCATCGTCATCAGCATCATCATCATCAGCATCATCATCAGCATCATCATCAGCACAGTCATCATCATCAGCATCATTGACAGCAGAATCATCATCATCGTCATGAGCACCAGCACCATCATCAGCCACATCATGACGATCATCAGCAGCAGCATCATCATCAGCAGCATCATCATTGTTGTCATCATCACCGCAATCGCCCCCCCCCCCCCCCGACAGCACCATCATCATCATCGTCACCATCATTAGCATCATCATCATCATCATCGTCATCATCATCACCATCGTCATCACTCATCATCAGCGGCATCGTCATCATCATCAGCATCAGCCTCATCAGCATCCGCATCATCATCAGTCATCACAATCATCATCATCAACATCATCATCATCCTCAACATCAGCATCATAATCATCATCAAATCATCATCATCATCATCACCACCAGCATCAACATCAGCATCAGCACCACAGTCAGCATCATCATCAGCATCATCATTCGCATCAACCGAATCATCATCATGATCAGCATCATCATCATCAGCCGCAGCACCATCATTATCAGCAGCATCAGCATCATCACCAGCGCCGTCAGCACCTGTAGCATCGCCAGCATCGTCATCATCCTCATCAGCATCGTCCTCGCCATCATCATCCGCATCAGCATCATCATCAGCATGACCGTCATCATCAGCATCATCATCACCATCATCGTCATCGTCATCATCAAAATCACGATCAACATCACCATCATCATCATCACCAGCAGCATCATAATCTCAATATACATGTCCATCACGATCGTCATCAGAAGCAACATAACGTTGTCAGCATCATGATCATCAGTAGCAGCGGAATCCGCATCAGCCTCAGCATCGTCATCATCATCACCCGCCCCATCAGCATCACGATAGACAGCACAACCATCGTCACCATCGTCACAACCATTTCCACAATCATAAACGTCGTCATCATCGTCGTCCTCCGCATCATCATCGGAATCGGAATCAGCATCGCAATCACGGTCATCATCCTGATCGAACTACCATCACAACACATCATCGTCCATGACGGCATCCCCAGCGAAATCGCCATCAACCTGACCGATACCATCAACATCAATAGAATCAACATCGCCATCTTCGTCGTCATCACCATCATCATATCATCATCACCATCAGAAGCATCATAATCATCATCATCAGCAGCATCATCATCAGCATCACCATATTCGTCGCAACCATCAGCATCGTCATCACCACCACCACCATCATCGTCATCATATTATTATTATTCAGTATAGCCGTGATAATCATCATCACCATGTCCCCCTGGCGCAAACGAGAAGCGTGGTTTGGAGCACAAGCACCCAGCGTGGGAACGGATGCCAACGCAGCGGGAAGCCGTGCGATACTTCGATATGCGCGCCAGGCACAAAAGGACGATCACGAGCTGAGGGGTCCTGGCCTGACACAGGCATGACAAGCCAGACGCACGGAGGAACCGAGGAGACCCCCAAGAGGTTCCCAGAGGCCCCCAAAAATTGAAACCGGCTTGGGCTACTCGGGCTGAACAGCTTCGACTTGGCTCGCACCCCTTCTTTTCTTTCACTAGTGCCTCTGCGGCTCCTTCGCGCGGCAGCTCGTCTCAGAACCCTTTCTGGATGGGCAGGCGGGCATGTTTTTTGGCCCGCGGGCGCGCGAAACGGGGCGAACTCCGAGCGTGCATGGGCGGGCCACGCCCGTAGCGAAGTCAAAAGCAGCGCGAGCGGCAGGGCAGGTGGGGATCCTTTTGTTCGCGAGCCACACGGGGCAACCGCACGCCGTCAAAGAGCGAAACAACAGCGCCACGATTTGAATTAGGCACCAAGCGCGCAGCGCAGGTGGGGATACTCTGTTGTCAACCGACCGCTAGCGGACAGCCGCGCGGCGTCAACAGTCAAATGCAGCCAGGCCTACGTGCAGGGCGGGAGCCTAAACAACGGCTGGCAAGCGTGGAAGAGGACAGAACAAGGGGAAAAAGAGCGCGGACGACGACCAGGCGAGAAGGGCAGGCGACTAACGCAGCGCAGCTCAGAAGCGAACGACCAAGCCCGGACGCACCAGGAACCCGTCGTCCTCGAAGTACGAGCCCAGCAACATGTACCCGCATGCGGCCTGCTTATCGGCGTCAACCAGATGCCGTGAGCCGAACGGCGTGAGCCCGCCAATGGGACCAGCGGGGAATAGCAGGTGGGAGTACGTCAAGCGTCAGGAATTGGGCACCGCAGTCATGGTAGGTTTGATTTGACTTGGTTCGCGTTGCAGTGCTCTGCGTCGCGCTGCATACACTGGATTGCGTTGCGCTGAACTGCTTCGCATTGCGTTGCCATGCCTTGCGTCGGTTTCATTGGCTGCGCTTCCCTGTGCATAAAGCATTGCGTTGGCTCGACTTGCCGTGCACTGCGTTGAATTTGATGTGACTTGCGTTGTCTGTACTGTTACGTGTGTGCTGCTCGTTTCTGCTCCGTGCTGCTCGGCACCGCTGTGTCGTGAACTGCTCTGCGCTGCGCTGTTCTGCACTGCCCTGCCTCGCACTGCTGTGCATTGCACTCCAGGGTGGGGACATCGTCGGGGGACCCCAGGGAACAGGGGAAGCTTCCCGGGGAACCCAAGGGATCCTGGCCTCGAGACACAACTCGCCGCCAGCAGTCCGCGGCACCGCAGGGAGAGTCAGGGATCGTTCCAGGCAGAGTCCTGTCCGAGACGCAGGGTCCGCGGATCTGGCGACCAAGCAAGGAGGAGGGAGGAGAGGAGGAGGGTGGGAGGAGGAGCAAGGAGGAGGGAGGAAAGGAGGAGGGAGGGAGGAGGGAGGAAGGGAGGAGGGGGGAGGAGGGAGGAGGAGAGGGAGGAAGGAGGAGGAGCAGGGAGAGGGAGGAGGAGAGAGAGGAGGGATGAGGGAGACGAGGAGGAGAGGAGGAGGGAGGAGGGAGGACGAGGAGGGAGGAGGGAGGAGGGAGGGGCAAAGACCTCGTGGCACCATCAGCGACACCACACGGGGAGCGAAGGTGCCTCTCTGGCCCCGCCGCCGCGGGCGGCGGCCACGACGAGGCTCCACGCGACCTGAATTCCGGGCACTGCGGCCCGAGGGCCGGAGCCTCTCCCCAGACCCCAATAGGGAGCTCACGAGCGAAGTGAACCCCACCCCCCACGATTTCTGAGGGGGAGGGTGGGTTTCACTTCGCTCGTGAGCTCCCGAGCGAAGTGAACCCCACCCTCCCCCGAGAAATCGTTGGGGGGTAGGGGTAGGGTTCGCACGTGGCCCCCTACCCAAGCGATCCTTGCTCCGGGGCCCCTGGGTGCAGGGAGGGAGGGCGACGAGGGGGAGGGGCGGGGGGAGGGCGCAACGGCCCGAGGGCCAGAGCCCGTCCTTGGCCCAGAGGGGTCCCTGTTCCAGGGCCCCTGGGTGCAGGGAGGGAGGGCGACGAAGGTTCGGAGGCAACGCATGGGAGCATCCCATACCATCTTGTCGGCTCTTGCGAATCGACACTAATCGACGCTGAATCGACGCTAATCGACGCTAGATCGACACTAACCGACGCCAGATCGGCACTATCTCATCGACTCCCAGACGCTGATCGATGCTCATCGACGCGAAAGACAAAACTACGAGGGTACACAAGACTCCCAGAATTTGCTACCGAACGAAAGGTAGGAGGGCACCAACCATACACCAACACCGGTCCTGGCCAGGATCACCCTGGGCCCAGGATCGGTGTATACGCCCTCCTGCCTTGGGCAGAATGCATCTACACCGATCCTGGGCCCAGGATCGGCCTGGCCAGGATCGGTGCCGGTGTATAGTTGGTGCCCTCCGAAAGAGCGACGAAGGGGAGGAGCGGGGGGAGGGAGGAGGAGGAGGAGGAGGAGGAGGAGGAGGAGGAGGAGGAGGAGGAGGAGGAGGAGGAGGAGAGGAGGGAGGAGGGAAGTGGAGGAGGAGCAGGGCGGAGGAGGAGGAGGAGGTGGAGGAGGAGCAGGGAGGAGGGAAGTGGAGAAGGAGCAGGGAGGAGAAGAGGAGGAGGAGGCGAAGGAGGAGGAGGAGTCCGTGTTCCAGAGCCCCGAGTGCAGGGAAGGAGGGCGACGAGGGCAGGAGCGGGAGCAGGGCGGCGCGCGCCGCAGGCCCGTGCTCCCGGACAAGCCGCACGAAGACGTCGCGGAAGTTGTACAGCTCCCCGTTCGCCACGGCGGCGCCGCTGCCGCGCTGGGCGTTGCGCGCGCGGCGTTGGCGAGAGGCCCCGGCGGCCCCTCGCGGGCTGGACGTCGTCATCGAATGCCTCACCTGAACGGGCCCAGGGACGCACAACAAAAAAAAATGCACCCACGAATCCCTGGATTCCCCGCGGTCTCCCGCGTTTTCTGGGCTTGCGTCTTCACCCCCACTTCCCACAGTTTCCCATATCCTCCCGGGAGTCGACGCTCAATTGTGTCCGTGTTTTTTTCCCCGTCTGACCACAATCCTCATCCTACCTTCTCACCCCTCATCGTCCTCCTCCTCCTCCAGCTCCGACCGCGGCCCTGGCGGACCGGCAGGCTCCCGAGGGCCGGCCCTGAGCAATTCCGTATCAATTCCTCCACGAGCCGGCTTCGTGTTGCGGCTGCCCCGGGAGGGGTCTGGCTCGGGCAGAGGCGGGTGGCGCCACCGCGCTCGAAGGCCGCTTCCGCCACCGCTGGCCCGCTCCTTGGCGCGAACCGGGCTCCGATTGGAGCCGTCCCCAGCAAAGCGGCCGAGGAGGAAGGAGGAGAGAAGGGGGAGGGAGTAGAGGCTCAACACAGTGCCTCCTCCTCCTCCTCCTCCTCCTCCTCCTCCTCCTCCTCCTCCTCCTCCTCCTCCTCCTCCTCCTCCTCCTCTCATCCTCCTCCTCCTCCTCCCTCTCCTCCTCCTCCCCTCCTCCTCCTCCTCCTCCTCCTCCTCCTCCTCCTCCTCATCATCATCATCATCATCATCATCATCATCATCATCATCATCATCATCATCATCATCATCATCATCATCATCATCATCATCATCGTCATCATCATCATCAGCATCATCATCATCATCAGCATCATCATCATCAGCATCATCATCATCATCAGCAGCAGCATCAGCATCATCAGCATCATCATATCATCAGCAGCAACATCATCATCGTCATCATCAGCATCATCAGCAGCATCACTATCATCAGCGTCATTATCAGCATCGTCAGCAGCATCATCATCATCATCATCATCATCATCATCATCATCATCATCATCATCATCATCATCGTCAGCGTCATCATCATCATCATCATCATCATCATCATCAGCATCATCATCATAATCACCATCATCATCATCATTATAATCATCATAATCATCATCAGAATCAGCACAATAATCATAACAATGATAGTAACAAAAAAGGTAAAGAATCAGATTATTTGCACTATTAATCGTAATAACAAGCATACGAATATTAAGAACTAAACATAAAAGTAATAAGAAACATAATGATGATAATGGAGTAATGACGGTGATAATAAAACTAATAATAATCATCATAGTAATAGCAAACATCATCATAATCATCATCATCATCATACAAATAGTCATCATCATCATCATCATCAACATCATCATCATCAACATCATCATCAGCAACAACATCATCAGCAACATCGTCACCGTCATCGTCATCATCAGCAGCATCATCATCATCGTCATAATGATCATCATCAGCATCAGCAGCATCATCATAACATCATCAGAATAGCATCATCAGCGTCATCATCATAAGCATCATGACAAGCATCATAATCATGATAACCACCACCACCACCACCATCATCATCATCATCAGCATCATCATCATAATCGTCATCATCATCAACATCATCATCAGCATAATCGTCGGCATCGTCGTCATCATCATCAGCATCACCATCATCATCATCATCATAAGCAGCAGCATCATCAGCCTCCACATCATCATCATCATCATCATCATCATCATCATCAGTATCACAATCATCCCGATCGTCACAGTCATCACCATCATCATCAACAACAATCAGTTTGAAGACTGTTCGCCTCTCACTGTTTGCGTGTCATTCAGCATGTATACCCAAGTCCATCGATACCCGCCCTCTTCATCTTGAATCGTACCCCCTTATAGGGGTAAATCTTCCCTTCTTGCCACGGGTAATTGGCGTAGCCCTTGAAACAGGAAGACCAGAAAGAATGGAACAGAGAACGAGACAGCGAGGAGGAAGGGAAAGGAGGAAGGGAGGTAGGAGGAAAGGGGGCAAGAGGGAGGGAGGGAGGGACGAGATGGAGGACAAGAGGAGTTAGCAAGAGGGGACGGCAAGAAAGTCTCAGGCGAGATCGCAGTCCATGAGTACATTATAATAAAACCATGAGCGAGAGCGCGATTCCAGAAAGCCGAGAAACCGATTCGTGAATTCGCCGGCCGAACGGGCCAGAGGCGTGTCAAGATCTCCGGTGACCGGTTCTAAGTTCCGCGCGCGCGCAGGGCCGACCCTGGGGGTCCCCGGCCGAAGAATACCTCGGCAGGGTCCCGGCAAGGTCCCATCAGAGATGGTTTCGCTCCTGGGCGCCACACTCGGGGGCCCCCCATGAAGCCCCAAAAAGGGCCAAGATGCCCAAGATAGTCCAAGAGGCGTCGGGGAAAGCACGGCATCGCTCCAAGACACCCAAGATGGCCCCCAAACGGCCCAAGAACTCTCCAAGAGCACTGCCCAGAAGGCCCAAACACGCAACTTCATCGAATTCCCTTCGGTTGTTGAAGGATTTTGACAATCTCGTCGTTGCGGCTTCCCGACGCTCAAAGACGGCCCAAGAGGCCTCCAAGAACGCCCCAAGACGGCCCAAATGGCCCCCAAACGGGCTCGAAGACGGCCCCTAAGGGCTTCAAGACGGCCCAGAGGCCTCCAAGACGGCCTTAGAGGGCCCCAGAAAGGCCCCAAGAGAGGCTCCAGAGGGGGAACACGAAACGACATTTCAAGTAGTCGGCCTTCAGAAGCCCCCAGGAGGCCCCAAAAGACTTCAAGAGGCCTCGACAGGCCCCAGAGGCCCTCGGGAGGCCCCCAGGGAGCCCCCAAGAAGCCCCCAAGAAGCCTCCAAGCGACCCCAGGAGGCCCCCAAGGGGCTCCCAAGGGGCTTCAAAAAGCTCTCCAAAGCTCTCCGATCAGGACTCAAAAACCCAAGGGCCACGAACGCGCCAGCAAGCGCCAGCGACGGTACAAATACGGGCCGGCGGAATGAGCAAAGCGATTGATAAATTGTAAGGAAGTTCTTGAGCAGATTGGAAGGCAGTCTCAGGCGAGAGCGCGATTCCTGCAATAAATTGCTTTGAGGTCTCTAGCGAAAACCCGATCTCAATAGATTCACAGGAAATATCAAGCGGGGGACGCTTGTTGTAGGCCGGGGGCCAGGGGCACAGTCTGGCACAAGATTCTCCCTTGTGAAAAACAAGGTGCGAGCCCCAGGAGGGGCCCTTCAGTTGAAAAAGCACAATGGGCACTTGAGGGAGGATCAATAAGAATTACTGTCGAAATGAGAGGTCTACAATCAAATTATCACCAGTAGCAGCATCATCATCGTCAGCATCAACAACATCATCATCACAATCATCAGCAGCAGCATCATCATGATCATCATCAGCAGCATCATCTTAAGCATTATCGTAATCACCACCATCACCATCAACATCAACATCAACATCAACATCAACTTCACCAATCATCATCAGCAGCAGCAGCATCCTCATCATCAACATCATCATCAGCATCACCATTCATTATCATCATCAGCAGCAGCAGAATCACCATCACCATCACCATCACCAATCATAATCATCATCAGCATTCAGCATCATCAGCAGCATCACCGTTATCATCAGCATCATCATCAGCATCATCATCATCAACATCATCATCGTCATCGCCGTCATCATCACCATCATCATCGGCATCATGGTCACAACCACCAACATTGTCAGTATCTACGTAGTGATCCTCATCCTCATTATCATCCTCAACCGTATCATCCTCCTCGTCTCTTCAGCAGTCTCCTCCTTCCTCCCACCTCTATCCCCCCTTCTCCCTCCTCCCTCCTCCTCATGATTCATCCGCCTTGGGAGAAGGAGAAGGGGGAGGGATGAGGGGAGGGCGTGCGAGGGAGAGAGTCAAAAAGGAAATGAGCACGTAACGACAGCTAGAGAGGGAGAGGGAGAGGGAGAGAGCAAGGGCGACGGGGACAAGGACAGGGACGGTGAAATGCATGCGTACGAATGAGAAAATGCCAATGCAGGAGACAGAAGGACCGAGACAGACACTGCGAAATCGAGAGAGAGCGAGAGATGGGACCGAGAGAGGGTGGGAAGGAGGACGACTGAGAAAGGTGTTGTAACTGCTCTCCACGGCGGCGGAGCGGGATACGGGCGGATGGACACAGGAGCCTGAGCAATGCCCTGAGAAGGTGTATGGCCATGAATCACAACAGGAAAACTGCCACACAGGCCTCGGAAGAAATTAGCGAGCACTCATGCCTCACTCATCTGCCAGTGTCCCCCCCGCAAAGATCAATGTTGCCGGTGGGTTGAATGAGCTGCACTTCGACCGGAGTCTTCCCCGCGCGAGTGTCCACACACACATAGTTTCCCTCCACCGTAATGCCTCATTATCAGATCTTTTGTCCTGGGGGCTCCTGGGGGCAGGCCTCAGCCGAAAAACGGTTCGTCCATACTCCTCCCGAACAGGCCTGCCTGTGCAGGGACCCCTGGTGTTGAGGAGACGTTCCAAGTATCGTTGCCGACTCTTGTGGGCCGCGACTCCTTTCATTAGAGGGCCCTCGCAGTCTCGCAGCAGCTTCTGGGCTCGAGACTTGGCGAAGGCCCCACAAACAACACACACGGCGGAGCCCACCCTCTCGACCACCTCATGTCGACGCGGGGGGGGGGACGCCAAACTCGGGATCGCTTCGGCCCCTCCGACTTCGGCTCCCGAAACAAAACTGGACCTGTCTGGACCGCTCCCGTGGACCAGGGTCCTTGAAACCAGACGGGCCCTGCCTTTGGCCAACGCGCCCCCCCCCAACCAGGACAAACTTCCTCGCGAGCCGCCGCCAGCCGACTGGGAAGGAGGACGGTGCGAGGGCAGGCCATAAATTTCCAGGTGCCACCTTCTAAGAGCCTGAGCCTGTGGATCCGCTCGGGAGCGACCGCGGGACGGGGGCCCCGCACCTTCTTCTGAGCTCGTCCAGCGGTGGGAGGAGGCAGGTTCGTGGTGGCCACCTTCGACTCTGACAGCTTTACGCGAGAAGAGGCCACAAAACTCAAAATCCTACACATGAGCTTCAAATCAGCCTTAAACTGGTCAACTCGCCATTGCGGTGCTGCATACTCCTCAGCGCCTTGTCTCGCGCGGGAGTTGGCACACTTATTCATCAGGAACGACACTAGAGACTCCCCCATCTAGGTGAGCTCTCTGCGCGACGGGTGGGTGAGACTTTATCTTGGCAATCTGGAGGTTCACCCCAGGCATGAGCCCATGGTCCTCCAAGACAGCCCAAACCCTGCGCCACAGATGTGCGGTTATCTGGTCGCTCCTCTCACAAAAAATCCCTACCAGCCAGGAGGCCCTCAACAGCTTTCTCCTTGTAAACGACTCTTCCCTGTCGCACCCCGAGACGAGTCTTCAGGGCGGGCCAAGCGTTTTGCTTGAGACTGCCTCACAAGTTGTGACCAGTTGGCTTAACAGTTGAAACAGTTTCACGGATGAAGGGCGGGTGGCTGTCAAAACGTGGCTATCGCCTGAGCGCCACGCAAAAATTTGCAAGAGCTTCACTGACAGAGGGCGAACGGTTTGGAAAAATGTGGCTCTCGCCTTCGCGCCGCGCACATTCGTCTTCAAAGTTTGCAAGAGTGGAGGGCGGTGTTGTGCAAAAATGTGGCTCCCGCCTGAGCGCCGCACAAATTCATTTTGAAAGCTTGCAGGGGCTCCACGGATGGAAGCTCTTGCCTAGCGCCACGCACATTCGTCTCGAATGTTTGCAAACGGGTGGAGGGCGAGTCCGTTTCAAAATGTGGCTCCCGCCTTAGCGCAGCGCGGATTCGATGTTGAAGAGTTTGCAACGGTTTCGAGGCGTCTCATGGCCGACGTCCGAGAAACTGCGTTCGGGCGCGATGTAGGACTGACAGGTCGCAACAGTCACGTTGATTCGCGGTGTTGAAGTCCAAGGGATGGCGTTCTGGCAGGATTCAGGATCGTCAGGACGCAAAGGCAACGTTGATTCGCGGCGTTGAAGGCCCAGAAAAGGGCTTCTGGCACGGCTCACGACGTTCAGGCGGTTGTCTTCCGACGGGCACTTCCCTCAGTGAAAATGAATCATTGTTGAAAGATATGACGAGGGAGCTCGGAGGGAGGGTGTATTCCAAAATCGTTGAGGATCCTTCACCTCCTAGGGAGAAAGATGGGGAGGAAAGGGAGCTGTGGAGAAGGGAGGGCGCCGATCGGGGAGGACGATGGGGAGGAATGCCTGCCAACTCCCAGCCTCCCTTCTCCGTCTTTCTCCCTTCACCCGATTCGGTGGCAACTCATGGGAGCCTCCCATACCATCTTGTCGGCTTTTGCGAATCGACGCTGGTCGATGCTAATCAACGCTAAATCGACGCTCATCGACGCATACCGACGCTGAATCGGCGAAACCTCATCGACTCCCAGACGCTAATCGACGCCAGCCGACGCTAGAGACGGAAGTGCGAGGGTATACAAGGCTCCCAATGATTTGCTGCCGAAGACCGCCACCCGCTTCCTCCTCCTCCTCCTCCTCCTCGTCCTCCTCCTCCTCCTCCTCCTCCTCCTCCTCCTCCTCCTCCTCCTCCTGCTCTCCCCCTACTCCTCCTTCTCCTCCTCCGCCTCCTCCTCATCCGCCTCCTCCTCCTCCTCCTCCTCCTCCTCCGCCTCCTCCTCCTCCGCCTCCTCCTCCTCCGCCCTCCTCCTCCGCCTCCTCCTTCTCCTCCTCCGCCTCCTCCTCCTCCTCCTCCTCCTCCTTAACTCTCCTCCTCCTCTCTCCTCCTCCTCCTCCTCCTCCTCCTCCTCCTCCTCCTCCGCCTCCTCCTCCACCTCCCCCTCCTCCTCCTCCTCCCCCTCCTCCTCCTCCTCCTCCTCCTCCTCCTCGGCCCCTCGGGGCTGCTCGGCATCAGCGCCAGGCCATCCGCGACGGTGCAGAGCGTGGGTGGCCTCCCGCGACGGACGGGCGGGCGCCTCGAGCGGCTGCTTCCCGTGTTGCGGGTCCTGGCGGCCGGGCCGCCGCCACTCCGGGGCGCAGGCAGGGGGAGGGGAGGAGAGGGGGGGAGGGGGGGAGAAAGGGAGAGAGAGAGAGAGAGAGAGGAGGGAGAGAGGGGGGGAGAAAGGCAAGCTAGGTGCGCTCGCGTCATATCTGACGTCCTACCCCTCCCTCCCATGCCTTACCATGGCGCTGATTTTCTCTATCCGCGGACGCGTGTCGTAGCGGACCTGTGGCTCCGCGCGCGCGTGCGTAGTGGGTGGTGGTGCACGTGCGTGCGTGCGTGCGTGCGTGTGTGCGTGGTTGTCGTGGTGGTGGTGGTGGTGGTGGTGGTGGTGGTGGTGGTGGTGGTGGTGGTGGTGGTGGGTGGTGGTGGTGGTGGTGGTGGTGGTGGTGGTGGTGGTGGTGGTGGTGGTGGTGGTGGTGGTGGTGGTGGTGGTGGTGGTGGTGGTGGTGGTGGTGGTGGTGGTGGTGGTGGTGGTGGTGGTGGTGGTGGTGGTGGTGGTGGTGGTGGTGGTGGTGGTGGTGGTGGTGGTGGTGGTGGTGGTGGTGGTGGTGGTGGTGGTGGTGGTGGTGGTGGTGGTGGCGGTGCGGCGCGGTGGTGGCGGGCGGATGGGCGCGCGAGAAAAAGGCCCGCGCTGGGGCGAGAACGCCATCCTGAACGACGGAGGCCAAACACCGATCCGAAAATGAGGCCCACGCTGCAGCGGGAGCACGATTCGGAACGATTCGGGAGCAGAAATGAGGCCGGCGCCTCAACGAGAGCAGCATTTTGGGAAAAAATGACGCCGGCGCCTCAGCGAGAGTCGTTTCCCGGGATTTCCCGGGCATCCTGTGTAAAAAAACAGTACGCGGAGGGTGCGCGGCCATCACCCGGACGCCATCAGGGGAAGAGGGAGAGTATTTTCATATTGAGTAATTGGACAGGAGGGGGGAAGAGGGAGAGAGGGAGAGAGGAGAGGGGGATAGAGGGAGGGGAGAGGGCAAGCTAGGTGCGCTCGCGTCATATCTGACGTCCTACCCCTCCCTCCCATCCCTGACTATGGCGTAGATCTCCTCTCTGTTCGCACAGTTGGATGTCGGAGCAGGGCATAGTATTACATGGCACGGCATGGTGTTGAAGATCAACGCGTAGCCTGACGCCCCAAAGCAGTGGGGGTTCTGCGGCCAAAAAAATCAACGAATCGGCACCTACTGTGTAATCACTTCCGATGGTTGCGTCGGGGGGGCATTTTCTAATTTGGAGGTCCTATTTGGGAGGACAGGAAACCATGCCGTGGCATGGCGCTGGAAATAATGACGCAGCGGGAGCACGGTTCGGAACGAGCGGAAGCGCGGAATCAAGGCCAGCGCTGCAGCGGGAGCACAATTCGGAATGAGCGAAAGCGTGAAAACGAACCCAGCGCTGCAGCGGAAGCACGATTCGGAACGAGCGGAAGCCCGAAAACGAGGCCAGCGCCTCAGCAAGAGCAGCACTTCGGAGAAAACACCTATATATATATATATATATATATATATTAGATGTCTACATGTATACATACATACATACATACATACATACATACCTACCTACCTACCTACCTACCTACATACCTACATACCTACATACCTACATACATACATGCATGCATGCATGCATGCATGCATGCATGCAGACAGACAGACAGACAGACAGACAGACAGACAGACAGACAGACAGACAGATATGCATAGCTACATGCCGACATACATACATATACATACATACCTACATACAAACATACATACAACCATACATACATACATACATGCATACCTATATGCATACCAATATATATATATATATATACACAAACATACATATATACATACATTCCGACAGACATGTATACCTACATACATACATACATGCATGCATACATGCATGCATGCATACATGCATACGATACAATACATTACATTGCACTACATTACATTACATTACATTACACTACACTACACTACACTGCAGTACATTACATTGCATGACAGTGCAATACATTACATTGCATTATATTACATTACATTACATTACATACATAAAAATACACGTATGTATACATACATACATACATACATACATACATACATGCATGCATGCATGCATGCATGCATGTATGCATGCATACAGAGTTACATATATACATACATATATACATACATGCATACATACATACATACATACGTGCGTGCGTGCGTGCGTGCGTGCGTGCATGCATGCATGCATGCATGCATGCATGTGTACATGCATGCATACATACATACGTATATACATACATGCATGCATGCATACCTAGATACATACATACATACATACATACATACATACATACATACATACATACATATATACATATGCATGCATGCATGCATGCATGCATACCGACAGACAGACAGACAGACAGACAGACAGACAGACAGACAGACAGACAGACAGACAGACATACACATATACATATACATATACATATACATGTACATATACATATACATATACATATACATATACATACCTACATACATACATACATGTAACGGAAATCTAGCTCGCCGACATCCTGTGTGTACGCGAGGGGGGCCGAACACTCCGAGACAGATTCCGCCACGGACTCAGGGGAGAGAGGAGAGCAGTATGCATTTGGAGTAACTGTGGATGGAGAGGGGGAGAGAGAGAGAGAGGGTGGGGGAGAGGGTGGGAGAGAGGGAGAAAGGCGGTGCGAAAGAGAGGGAGAGAGAGAGAGAGAGGGAGGGAGAGAAGAGGGGGGGGGGCGCCAGCGTGTTGTCCCTCCCTGGGCCACGTTGGCGTCGTGGGCTGGTGCGTGGGCCCTCGCCCTCCCCCTATCCCCATCACGAGGCCAGCGGGGAGGCGAGGGGGGGGGGAGAGAGAGAGAGAGAGAGAGAGAGAGAGAGAGACCTGCAAATGGAGCAGAATCGGGGACAGGAGGAGAGAGGAGGAGGATCTAAGAGGAAGAGGAGGAGGAGGAGGAGCGAGGACAAGGGATGGGGAGTGGGAGCGAAGGGAGGGGGGAGGAAGGGGAAGGGAGGGAGAAGGAAAGGGGGAGGAGGGAAGAGGAGAGGAATAAGAAGGATGTGGGAGGAGGGAGGAACAAGAAGAGGGAGACGGCCCAGCTGTGCACCGCTTGCGAAAGTAGCTTCGAACATGTCACGCTAAGAGGCAGGACACATTGCGATCCACCACTTGGCACCACTGCGTCTGGACAGGATGCCGACCACAACGCAGAAAAACTGACTCTGACATGCTCTCGACGTGATTCTCGGTGCGCGCGTCGCCCCTGTGAGTGGAGCGACACCCACATAGTATTGATATGGTGGGGGGGTGACGTCGAATATACACAGCGGCAAGAGGCCCACGTCTTTGCCGACGAAGGGAGCAAAGACAAAAACAGCGAACCCGCGGCCGGGGACGGCAGCGGGAGCCAGCCCAGGCAGAGAGCGGCCGAGTGGAGCCACTGCACCCAGACTGGCGGTGCGGAGAGGACCGCGAAAGGGCAAAGTGGGCTGATCCCTCGTCTGATATGGTGTCCACCGTCCTTGTTTCACAGATGCTCCTGCGCGATCCTCACAACAGCTCGACGAACGAGTGCCCTGGGCGTTGGCCGTTGGCAACGTTTAGCCGTTGGCCAGGGCACGTAGGCCCGCGCTCGCTGAGCACCACGGTTCTGTTCTGCCTTGTGGGCCTTGCAATAGGTCGGGCATGTCCTCCTACAGGCGGATTTTGGGCGAAAAACAAAAATTCAAAAATATTCTACAATAGCCAAAAAATACTCGAAAAAACGTCCCCCGACTTAAGCCTTGCAACAACGACATCTCGACTTAGAGTGCATTTTGTAGAGGCTGGCGGGAATGAACGAAGCGTGAGGAATCAACTTCAAAGGCCGAGGCAATCAGAAAGAGCGGGTCCATGATCGCCAGACGTCGATGTGCCATGGCCCACGATTGCCTGGCACCGGGAAAGCCCACATGCAACCATCAATCGAAGAGATGCATTCGACTGTCCCGCGGCGAAAACAGCAAAAAATCCGCCGACCCTGTCAGCGTTTGTGAGAGGCTCTTCGACGCAATGCCAGCCCAACCCAAACTGAAGTACGCCAGCCTCCTTTGAATCGTCGCCGTCGTAAGGAAGATCGAACAAACAATGGAGATCTAACACTGTCGCAATTACGTCGAAGGGAAGCCCCTTCCCTGTGTCCTTTCCCCGCCAGGGGGGTGGGTCTCCAGGTAGGAGACCCGGGGGTGGTCCCTGGGGGGTGGCCCCCGGGCGGTTCCTGGGGAGGGGTTCTGGGGGCGTCCCGAGGGTCCTGACCCTGACCCCGGGCAATCCGCCCTCAGGATAAGGAGTGCAGGGGGATGGTCTCCGTGTCGGCAGGGGAGCTCAGGACCCCTCCCCCCGCCTGGCCCCAGCTCCGCCCCCGGCCCCGGCCCTGGCTCCAGCCCCAACACCGCCCTCTGGCCGGGCCCTGGCCCCGGCGGGCCCCAGCCTTGGCACTGGGTTAATCGGGAACCGGGAACTAAATACCGGGAAGCAGGAACCTGGAACCAAAAGCTGGGAACTGGGAACCGGGAACCAGGAACCTGGAACCAAAAGCCGGGAACTGGGAACCGGGAACCAAGAACCTGGAACCAAAAGCCGGCAACTGGGAACCGGGAACCATGAACTGAGAACCAAGAAACGGGGAACTGGGAACCAAAAACCGAGAACCCCGAACCGGGAACCGGGAACCCGGAACCGGAAACCCAGAACGGGGAACTGGGAACCAAGAACCAAGAGATGGGAACCGGAAGCCATGAACCGGGAACCAGGAAATATGAATCTAAAACCTGTGTTCGGGAACTGGGAAACGGGAAGAGGGAAAAAAAGAAGAAAGCATACACTCTCATCGATGCACCTATATGCATGTATGTATATATATATATATAAATATCCATATACATGTGCATTTCTAAACACATAGACAGATATACATACACATACGTATATATAGATATATACACACACACACATGTTACACCAAAGGAAAACCCAGTCAGTGGATGGTCTGAAATTCGTGATATGGATATTGAGCTCGATTGTGCGATCGATTGTGAGACCGATAGTGGGATCGGTGGTGAGGACGATAGTAAGGTTGATCGTGAGACCGATCGTGAAGTCGATTCAGTAAGATCGATGGTGAGATCGATCGTGAGATCGCTCGTGCGATCTATGGTGGGATCGATTGTGAGATCAATAGAGAGGTGGGTAATGAGATCGATGGTGAGACCCATCGATAAGGAGGTCGCCCAAGAACCCCGAAACCCGGAAACACGGGAACCCCGCCGCCCACCGAACTCGGTCCGGACCCAGCAACCGGGAACCCAAGAACCCCGAAACCCGGAAACACGGGAACCCCGCCGCCCACCGAACTCGGTCCGGACCCAGCAACCGGGAACCCAGAAACCTGGAACCGGGAACCCGGAAACCTGGCCCCCTACCGAAATCGGCCCGGAGATTTCGCAAAATATTTGAATCTCCGCTAGGACCCCTTCAAGAGCACTGATTAGGAAATGTATGTGTACATGTACATACATATACATATATATATATATATATATATATTATATATATATATATATATATGTATGTGTATATGTATGTGTGTGTAAATTTATATGTAGATGTAGAGGGAGAGAGGAAGAAAGAAAGTAAGAAAAAGACAGAAAGAGAGACAGAAACAAAGTAAAGAGCTTGAGAGAGAGAGAGAGAAAGATCTGGCACTGTCTCTGGGCACGCAGTGGGCGTATCCTCAGGTCCTTTGCCTAATACCTGGAGTCTCAATCCGCACTCCCTCGAAAGGGCCTGGACCCAAAAATCCGAGATTTGGCAGGGCTCCTGGCGTGCCACCTGGTCTTTGCCAAGAGGTGGCGCGTGAATTGTTCGGGCCCAAGATGGCCCGAAGACGGATCAAGAGGGCACAAAGAGGCCCCGAAAACGCCTCAAGAGGGCCCGGGGTCGCCGAAAGGTCGGCCCAAGACGCCCAAGATTGCCCCCAGACGGCCCAAGAGGACTCCAAGACGCCCCAAGTGGCCTCCCAAGAAGGCCCCAAAGAAGGCCCCAAGAGGCCAAAATCAGCGATTTCCCTAGATGTTCCATGATTTTTGTTCTACTCGTCTGTTCGGCTTACGTACCAACGCTCCAAGACGGCCCTAGAGGCCTCCAAGACCGCCCCAAGACAATCAAAAACGCTCCCAAGACGGCCCCGAGACGGCCCAAGAAGGCCCCAAGACGGTCCCAAAGGCGCGCAAGACGGCCCATGAGGGCCCCAAGACTGTCCCAGAAGGGGCCCTTCCGCCCCAAGAGGCCCCCAGGAGGCCCGAACAGGCCCCAAGAAGCTCCCAAGAGGCCCCAAAGCGGCCCCAGTGCTTCCAAGAGGCCCCCGACAGACCTCCCACGAGATCCCAGCGAACATCCCATGGGTTTCATACCCACAACGAATGTGGCGACCTAAAGGCCTTACTTGTCCTCGGCCCCAGCCCCGGCCCGAGCCCCGGCTCTGGCCCCAGCCCCAGCGCCAGCCCCGGCCAGCCCCCGAGGAGACAGACGGCTCTCCTCCTCTTCCTCCTCCTCCTCCTCCCTCCTCTTCCTCCTCCTCCTCCTCATCCTCGTCCTCCTCCTCCTTCTCCTCCTCCTCCTCCTCCTTCTCCTCCTCCTCCACTTCTTCTCCTTATAAATAACTCCTCCCTGCCGCACCCCGAGGCAAGTCGAAATAGCGGGCCAGGCGTATCGCCTGAGACTTCCTCACCATGTATTGCATTGAAGCGTACAACCTCATCGTTTTCGCCGTTGCGCCGCGCACATTCGCATTAAAAGTTTGCCGAAGTTTCATGGATGGAGGGCGGGTCGTTTTCAAACTGGGCCTCTCGCTTTAGCGCCGCGCACATTCGCTGTTAAAAATTGCAATACTTTCAAGGATGGAGGGCGGTTCCTTTTCAAAACGTGGCTCTCGCCTGGCGCCGTGCACGTTCTTTATAAAAAATGGCAAAAACGTCGCGGAAGGAGGGCGGTTCCTTCTTCAAAATGTGACTCTCGCCTTAGCGCCGTGCATAGCCGTTGAAAACAATTGCGAATTTCACGGGTGGAGCGCGGTTCCTTTTCAAGATGTGGCTCTCGCCTTAGCGCCGCGCAGATTCGTTCTAAGAATTGACTACCGTTTCAAGGATGTGCATGGTTAATGTCCCAGGCATGGTGTTGTGGCACATTGTCAGCGCGCACAGATACGTTGATTCGTGGTGATGACGTCCCAGAAATGGCGTTCTCGCACAGTTCAGGACTGTCGAGCGGTTGCTTTCGAACGGGGCACTTCCTTCAGTGGAAGCGAAACTTGTAGTGGCCTACAAAAAAAGAGCTTGGAGGAAGGGTATAGTTGAACATCGTTGATGAGCTTTGGGTTAACACTGGTCCTCCTCCCCTTCCTTCTTCTCCTCCTCCTCCTCCTCCTCCTCCTCCTCCTCCTCCTCCTCCTCTTTCTGCCCCTCCCCCTCCCTCTCCCCCTCCCCCTCCCCCTTCCCCTCCCTCCTCCCGCCTCCCTCCCTCCCTCACTCACTCCATCCTCCTCCTCCTCCTCCTCATCATCATCATCATCATCATCATCAGCAGCATCAGCATCATCATCAGCAAGAGCATCATCATCGTCATCATCAGCATCTTTATCTTCATCATCATCATCATCAGCATCATCATCACCACCACCACTATCATCATCATCATCATCATCATCATCATCATCATCATCATCATCAGCATCAACATTATCATCATCATCATCACCATCATCAGCGTCATCGTCATCGTCATTGTCATCAGTACCATCAGCATCATCAGTGATCACCATCACCATCATCAGCATAATCATCATCAGCATCAGCATCAGCATCACCACCACCATCAGCATCATCAGCACCATCACCATCATCAGCATCATCATCAGCATCAGCATCAGCATCAACATCACCACCACCATCAACATCATCAGCAGCATCAGCATCATCAACATCATCACCAGCATCATCATCCGCACCATCATCGTCATCACCACCATCAACATCATCACCATCAGCAGCATCATCATCGTCAGCATCAACACCATCACCGTCATCGTCATCGTCAGCATCATCACCAGCAGCATCAACAGCATCAACATCAGCATCAGCATCAGCCTCAACATCAACATTAGCATCATCATCCTCATCAGCATCATCATCAAATGCATAAACACTATCATCATTATAAACATCACCAGCATCAGCATCAGCATCATCAGCATCAGCATCAGCATCACCACCACCATCAGCATCATCAGCATCATCAGCATCATCAGCATCATCACCAGCATCATCATCCGCACCAGCATCGTCACCACCACCATCAACATCATCATCATCATCAGCATCATCATCGTCAGCATCAACATCATCACCGTCATCGTCATCGTCATCATCACCACCAGCAGCATCAGCAGCATCAACATCAGCATCAGCATCAGCATCAACATCAACATCAGCGTCATCAGCATCATCAGCATCATCATCAAATGCATAAACACTATCATCATCATTATAATCATCATCAGCATCAACATCAGCATCATCATCATCAGCAGCATCGTCATCAGCATCAGCATCATCATCAGCATCATCAGCATCATCATCAGCATCATCAGCATCATAATTATCATGATCATCATAATCATGGTAAGTATCATCATCATCACCACCATCATGATCCTCGTAATCATCAGCATCATCAGTATCATCATCGACCTCCTAATAATCATCATCATTATCATCATCACCATCATCAGCGAGATCCTCATCGTCATTGTCATCAGTATCATCAGCATCATCAGCGTCATCACCATCACCATCATCAGCATAATCATCATCAGCATCAGCATCATCACCAGCATCACCATCATCATCATCAGCACCATCATCATCGTCATCACCATCATCAACATCATCACCATCATCAGCATCATCATCGTCAGCATCAACATCATCACCGTCATGGTCATCGTCATCATCATTATCACCAGCAGCATCAGCATCAACATCAGCATCAGCATCAGCATCAGCATCATCATCATCAAATGCGTAAACACTATCATCATAAATACAAACATTATCAGCATCAGCAGCAGCATCATCAACAGCATCAGCATCAGCATCAGCATCAGCATCAGCATCAGCATCATCATCAGCATCAGCATCATCATCATCATTATCACATTATCATCATAAGCATGATGAGAATCATCACCATCATCACCATCATGATCCTCATCATCATCAGCATCATCAGTATCATCATCGTCATCATCATCATAATAATCATCATCACCATCATCGTCCGTCCTCCTCTGTCCTCCTCCATCCTCCTCCCTCCTCCTCCTCCTCCTCCTCCCCCTCCTAAACCTGTTCCTCCTCCTCCCCCTCCTCCTCCTCCTCTTCCTCCTCCTCTTCCTCCTCCTCCTCCGCCTCCTCCTCCTCCGCCTCCTCCTCCTCCTCCTCCTCCTCCTCCTCCTCTTTCTCCTCCTCCTCCTCCCCTTCTCCTCTTCCTCCTCCCGTCCCTCCCTCCCTCCCTCCCTCCCTCCACCGCCCGCCACATGTCTCGAGCCTGTGGCAGCTCGTGGTTATCGTTGCCGTCGTGGTCGTCGTCATGGTCGTCGTCGTCGTCTTTCTAGGTCGGCGGCGCCAACCGTACGGCATTCACTAAATTCACTTCATGTGCACCGATACGACTGCTATTCTATCTCACCTTGCCGGTAATGATGGTGCTACCATGCTGCCTGTGATACTCTGGCCATTATCTCAATCTAGTTGGGAGTGCTGCTACTGCCTCTGGTGCTACCGATACCTGCCACCACTACCGATACTGCTACTACTGAACCTGCTACGACGGCCGCTGCAACGCGACAGCGGTGGCACGATCTCGCACCACACCCGCTCCCGCTGCTCCCACGGCGCTGCTGGGCCCTCCGGCGTGGCCCTCGGGTGGCCCCTACACCCACCTTTCCGGCTCGCACGCGGACTGACCCTGGAACCACCCTTAGGGTAACGCAGCGCTGGACCTAAACGACGTTGTCTTTCGTTTGGTTTCCCTTACGTTGTCCGTTTTGCTCTGCCTGTTTTCCTGTGCCTCCCTCCCAAAACGAGACCCAGAACGCAGCCGACGTCCAGCAGAAAGGCGTTCAGGCCCAGCCCTGGGGTGACGCCCCCGATTGCTGGCCCCCTCGGCCGGTGGAGCCCTGGGCACCGATTTGGAGGCCGGCCGCTCCTCGGGCTCCGCGCGGGTGAAGGCCTGTGGTTGTCGGCGGGGGCGGGCCCTACGGGGGGGGGGGGGGACGATCGCTCTGCGGGGTCCTCGCACGCCTGCGGGGGGGCAGCGGGGGCCTTCGGAAGTAAATACTGGGAGGCCTTCGTCGGAGGGGCTCAAAAAGGATTGAGCCCCATTGGGGGGCCGTTACGCCAGAGTGGGCCTCGGATTACGCGGGATTCAGCCGGATTCAGCGGGATCAAGCGGGGCTAAGCCAGAATAAGCGGGATCTAGCCGGATATCGGACCAGGGCAAAATCGGAAGTTGACCTCCCAGGAGCTGCATCCGAAGGGGCGTGGGGGGGCACCGCGTGCTCCCCCGGGCGCACGTCTCGCGGGCGCCGTGCTTGAAAGGTGAGCCGCTGGGACTGCTAGTGGTCCGATCAGACGCGGTGCTGCGGTACCCCAACTAGGCGCGGCATCACACGAGTGCCGACCTTCCTGAAGAGGGGCTGCTCCAGAGTTAGGTTGTTCCACACCGACCAGCATACTGGCACTGCTGCCACTGCTGCTACTGCTGCGCATCTCTGGTAGCTCTGCCGTTGCCGTTGCTGCTACTGCCACCTGCTGCTACCACGACTAGTGGTTACACGGCTGCTCCTACTCGACACCTTCTACTGCAACCTCGGACTACACCTCTCTCAAAGCACCGACCACTCGAGAGGAACGAGGGGAGCGGACAGAGGGAAAACGGAGAAAGGCAGGGTTGTCTCGAACCACCTCGCCCGACCACCTCGTCCCGACTGCCTCTCATCTTGGACGGCCGAAGTGAACAAAAAAAAATGAGCACGATGCCCAGCAGAAAAAAAACCTTATCCAAAACCGACAGCGGCCGCTGCTGGGCAGGCGGCCTTCTGTGCCAGATGGACAACATCCGCGGCGACATCGACAGCGAGTCCTACCCAAGTGAGCAGAAACTGATGTTGGGATTCGTACCAATTCTTTGCGCGCCCATTTCGGTCCTCCAGTAGAGGCCTCCTAGATGGGGTCGGAGTAGATGGGGTCGGATGATCGCGCCGCATCTCCGATACATCGGCGATGCATCGGGGATGCATCGGCGATACATCAGCGATGCACTGGCGAAGCATCGTCGACGTGGGCGATGCATCGGCCACGTCGACGTGAAGCAAATCGGGCGCCACATCGAGCCGCATCGGCGATGCATCGGCGACGCGGCGCGAGCCTCCGACCCCATCTGCTCCGACCCCATCTGGGAGGCCTAGATCCAGACGGTTCTTCGCCTCGAACTGCCTCGCCCGCCACCGCCTGGGTTCAGTGGCCCCGAATGAAGAGGTTCCCCCTGGGCTCTACTGAAGACCAGTTGTGCCCTCGTTATAGCACGTGCCCCGCAACCCTCACGCATCGAGAGTGGCTGTGCGAGGCCAACACGGGCCGCGAGGATTACTCCAAAAGGGACTGCTTGGCCCCGCAGGCGCTGGCTGGCGCTGAGGCCCACCCCGCCACCAAAACCTGGGGCCCACCTCGCCATGGGCACCGCTTCGCCAGGGCACCGCCGCGCCCAGCCTCGACCGTCGTCGCCTCCGCCTGCCCGCCCGCCGTATCCGCGCCCTCGCGGCCTGGATTCCAGGGCGCGCTCCCGCGGACACGCGGTCGCCCGGACGCGCTCCGCGCGGGGGCATCCGCGACAAACAACAAAAAAGACGCCCCGGATGCGCGGGGCCGCGGCCCAGGGGCCCGGCCCGCGAGGCCGCGGGTGCGGGCACGTCTGTTCGCCCACGACGTCGGCCCGCCGGGGTCCGAACGACCGCCCGCCTGTCCGGGTCCAGCCGACCTCTCGCGCGCCGGGGGCCGCCCGCTCGGGACCCCCCCTCGGTCCCCATGTCGCTCCTGACAGACAGCTCTTCCCCAAGAGGCGCCCGAGAGGCCCCCATAGAGGCCTGCAAAGAGAGGCCCTCAGGAGGCATCCCAAGAGACCTCCACGAGCATGCAGAATTGGACTCTGGCCCAGTCCAGGCACGGTGCCTCCACAGCCCAGAAAGCCCCGATACAACCTAAGAGGGCTCCAAGAGGCCCTTCAGGAAGGCCCGAAGAAGCCAAAATCATTGATGTTCGTTCGGCGGAATATCGCGTTTTCGCCTTTTAGTGCTTCCCCGAGCGTAAGACGGCCCTAGAGGCCTCCAAGATAGCCCAAAGACAATCCCAAAGCCACCAGACCCCAAGACGGGCCAAGAGGGTCACAAGACGGCACAAGAGGCTCCTAAAACGGCCCCACGAGGCCCCCAAGACGGCCCAAGGGACCTCGACGACCACCAAGACAGTCTCCGAAGGCCAAGAAGCCCCTTTAAGAGGCCCTCAGTGGCCCCGACGTGCCGTTTCCCTCTGCACGCGAATGCCGTCGAATGTACCCACGCTACTCTAACACGCTGCTCCTCTCCAGCTAATACCCCGCATCGCCGCTGGTTGCATGTAAAGGTAAAACTCTAATGGGCTCTACCTGTGGATGCCGAGTTAGCTACGCTGCACCGCTGGCAGCCTCCTGATTCCCGAAACAGTTTGCATCAGAATCCACTGTAGCGTGGCCATACTCGGCTTCAGCATCTGAGCTAACATGATATCGCTTGGATATCAGTTGACGGTCCAAACGACGGACAGAGGCCCGCAAGAGACCCAGGAGGCCCCCAAAGAGACCCCTTCAGGCGACGACAACGATGACCAGCAAGTGGCAACGAGAAGAATGACGAGAACGACGACGACCACGACGACAACGACGACGACGACGACAACGACGACGACGACGACGACGACGACGACGACGACTACGACGACGGCGACGACGACGACGACGACGACGGCCTGCCAGGCAAGCGGACCGCCAGCAAAAATGCCCGCCGGCGAAATCACGCAGAGAGGGTGGGTACGAAGAGAGAGGAGGAAGGAGCAACGTAGAGGAAAGGGGAGAAGGGCAGCAAAACGACACGCACATGGACTGAAGGCGACCAAAACGCACCAATCGACCGTGCCCCGAGGACCACTCCTAAGAAAGAGCGCACCCTGAGACCTTGCTGCCGGTCCCTCCCCTCCTGGGCCTTCCAGGACACCATGCCAGATCACCCCCCTGCCTCGTGCATTATTCGTCCTGCTTTTCCTCTATTCCTCCTCCTCCTCCTCATCCTCCTCCTCCTCCTCCTCCTCCTCCTCCTCCTCCTCCTCCTCCTCCTCCTCCTCCTCCATCCTTTTGCCTTATGCATAATTCCTCCTTCCGCCGACGTGTCGGCGGGGCGGGCCGGGCGTTTCGCATGAAACTTCCCCACCACGTATGACCCTAAACTTTAAAATTTCGAGAGAAAAAAAAATGTGAAGGGCGGGTCGCTTTCAAGATGTGGTGTTCGCCTTGGCGCCGTGCAGATTCGCCTTCAAAGTTTGAAACATGTTCAGGGATACAAAGGCGGGTCGTTTTCAAAATGCGGCACTCGCCACAGCGCCGCGGGCATTTATCTTAAAAGGTTGCAGCAAATTCAAAAACGGAGGGCGGCTCCCATTCGAATTAGCCTGACGAAGGACCCAACCATATGCAGTTGCGAGTACCGCGAGGGAGATGAGACGAAGGAGGGGGCGCGCAAACTCCGACTAGCTCTCGTAAGCAGCGCGCCGCAGCAAGAACGAAGCGCAGGCCAGTGCGGGCAAGGGCGGGGGGAAGGGGAAGGCAGCGGGGCGGGATGGTGGTCTGTACCACTGGGGCCTTCGGTGGAGCTCCGTATGAGGCCACGAACCGTGTGAAGGGTGTGCCAAAATTGTTGGCGGGGACACATGAAAACTGTGCAACTGGGGCCTTCGGTGGAGCTACCTATGGGGCCACGAACCGTGTGAAGGGTGTGCCGACATGCTTGGTGGGGACGCATGTAAACTGCGCCACTGGGGCCTTCGGTGGAACGGCTTCCTATGGGGCCACGAACCGTGTGAGGGATGTGCCGTAATGGGTGGCGGAGACGCATGTAAACTGTACCACTGAGGCCTTCGGTGGAATTCCCCAAGGAGCCACGAACTGTGTGGGGGGTGTGCCGAAATTGGCGGCGGGGACGCGTGTAAACTGTGCCAGTGGCATTCGGTGGAGCCCCCCATGGGGCCACGAACTGTGTGAAGGGTGTGCCGACATGGGTGGCGCACATGTAAACTGTACCACTGGGGCCTTCGGTAGAGTCCCCTTATGGGGCCACGAACGTGTGAGGGGTGTGCCGAACTCTGTGGCGTGGACGCACGTAAACTGCGCCACTGGAGCCTTCGGTGGAGCTTCCATGGGGCCACGAACCGTGTGAGGGGTGTGCCGACATGGGTAGCGGGGACGCACGTAAAATGTGCCACTGGGGCCTTCGGTAGAATTCCCCAAGGAGCCACGAACCGTGTGAGGGGTGTGCCGTAATGGATGGCGCGCATGTAAACTGTACCACTGAAGCCTTCGGTAGAGCCCCCTTATGGGGCCACGAACGTGTGAGGGGTGTGCCGAACTGTGTGGCGTGGACGCACGCAAAGTGCGCCTCTGGAGCCTTCGGTGGAGTCCCCCATGGGGCCACGAACCGTGTGAGGGGTGTGCCGAAATGGGCGGCGGGGACGCACGTAAAATGTGCCACTGGGGCCTTCGGTGGAATTCCCCAAGGAGCCACGAACCGTGTGAAGGGTGTGCCGAAAGGGGTGGCGGAGCGCATATAAACTGTACCACTGAAGCCTTCGGTGGAATTCCCTGTGGGGCCACAAACCGTGTGCAGGGGGGGCCGAAATTGTTGGCGGGGACGCATGTAAACTGCGCCATTGGGGCCTTCGGTGGAGCCCCCCATGGGGCCACGAACCGTGTGAGGGGTGTGCCGACATGGGTGGCGGGGACGCATGTAAACTGTGCCACTGGGGCCTTCGGTGGAGCCCCCCATTGGGCCACGAACCATGTGAAGGGTGTGCCGACATGGGTGGCGGGGACGCATGTAAACTGTACCAATGGGGCCTTCGGTGGAGCCCCCCCCCTATGGGGCCACGAACCGTGCGGGTGGTGTAACGAAATAGATCACGAGGCAGAGATGGAAGGAGGGAGAAGAGGAAGGAACAAGGCGGGAGGAGGTGAACGCGGGGCGCCGTCTCTTCAAAACGAAGACCCAACACCACAGGATGGTTGGGAAATGGGGCTCTCGCCGTAGCGCCGCCCACTTTCGTCCTGACAAAGTGTCACCTATTTCAAGGATTCGTGTGAAGTTCCAGGAACAGTGCCCTGGCATGATGTAGGATTGTCAGACCGCAAAAGTCACGTTGGTTCGAGATGTTGAATTCCCAGGAACGGCATGTGGCACGATTGGGGATCGTCAGGGTGCAACAGTCACGTTGATTCCGATGCAGGGTTTATTGCAACATCGTTGATGTGTATTGACTTTACACTGGTTATCATTTTCTTTCTCTTCCTCCTCCTCCCCGTCCTCCTCCCCCATCCTCCTCCTCCTGCTCCTCCTCCTCCTCCTCCTCCTCTTCCTCCTCCTCCTCCTTCTCCTCCTCCTCCTCCTCCTCGTCATCCTCGACATCCCGCGGGCTGGCGCACCCCCCTGCGTAGCCACTCCCGTCGGGCCCCCGGTGGTGCAGGCGCTCGCACAGCTCTCGGAGCAGCCGTTCCTGAGGGCGGGGGGGAAGCTCGCGCAGCGGGGGGCCAGATGGCGGACAGAGGACGGGAGACCCGGCGGCGCACCCAGGGGGCCACTCGGAGGGGGCAAGCCTTCTCCAAAGGCAGCGGAGCTTCTGAGAAGCCCTCCAGCCTTCTGAGAAGCCCTCTGTGGTTTCGGAGAAGGTTTGGGAAGCTTCTCAAGAGGCCCTCCGAGCCTCCTGAGAAGGCCCGCCCCCTGCCTTCCCCACTCGGAGTTCCGCCGAGCAAGGGAAAGGAGGGGCAGCTAGGCACGAGGGCAATTGTACCCCCCTCCCTGGCGACCGGAGCGCGCCAGTGGCGGCGCTAAAGGCGCCGCCAGTGGGGGCCCACCGCGGATCCAAGAAATCCGCGCGGAGCGCCAAAAGTTTATGTCTGTGGCGCTTTTTCATCTTCAAAGGAAGAAGGAGGAGGAGGAGGAGGAGGAGGAGGACGTGGAGGAGGAGGAGTTCGCTGGAATTCGCCGACGAGCACAGTGCGGTGGCGAGTTCGGCGAAGGAGCAGACCAGGCGGGCCGCCACAGAGGTCGGCGGCCCCGCCGGCACGAGCTGTCAGGGCGGCCGCGCGCGGCCTTCCACTGGCCCCGTGCAGGCACGGAAGAGGCCCCTGCAAAAGAGGCAGGCACCCCGCCTGAACCAGCCGCCAAAGCGGCCGCGCGTGAGCCCCCCCCAGGGGCCAGCGTGGCCAGGGAACAGAAGCAGCGTCCGAAGCGGGAAGCGCGGGTTCTCCGCGAAGTGCACCACACGCCCCACAGAGCACAGATCTCTGCGAAGAACCCAACCATCTGCAATTCTGAATCACGCGGTTGTGACCGTCCTCTGCGGTGGAGCCCGTTCTAAGGCCACGAAACTTGTGATGGCTGTGCCAAAATGGGTGCGATGCCGCCACGCGAACGCAACCTCTGGGCCTTCGATGGATTCCCCTGTAGCGCCACGAAACGTGTGAAAGGTGTGCCAAAGCCGGTGCAGTGCCGCCACGCGAGCGCCGCCACTGGGGTTTTCGGTGGAGCCCCTTTCCGTGGGGCCACGACATTTGTTTGGGGTGTGCCGAAACGGGCCCGGTTCCGCCATGCGAACGCAGCCACTGGGACCTTCGGTGGAGCCCCCTGTGGAAGCACGACGCGTTTGACGGGTGTGCCGAAATGGACGCGGCGCCGCCATTCGAATACGACCATTGTGGTCCTCGGTGGGGCATCATAGAGGACCACGAACAGGGTGTGGTGCCGCTCTGCGAACGCAGCCGCAAGTGTCTTCGGTGGAGTTCCCTCTGCGGCCACGGAACGTGCGCGAGCGGTGTGCAGGCGTGGGTGCGGCGCCGCCACGCGAGCGCGGCCCGTGGGCCTCGGCAGAGCTCCCCGCGGGGCCACGGAAGGAGCGAGGGGTGTGCCGGCATGGGTGCGGTGCCGCCACGCGAACGCAGCCATTGGGGTCCTCGGTGGAACCTTTTTGAGTGGGGCCATGAAACGCGTGATGCCTGTGCGGAACGGGGCGCGGTGCTGCCATGCGAACGCAGCCGCTGTGGCCTTCCGTGGAGACTCGTATGGGGCCACGGCGCGTGCCAGGGGTGTGCCGACGTGGGCGCGGTGCTGCCATGCGAAGGCAGCCACTGGGGCAGTCGGTGCACCTCCGTGCGGGGCCACGAAACGAGTGAGGGCGTGCCAGGAGAGGAGGATGCAAGGATGCAAGGATGCAAGGATGCAAGGATGCAAGGATGTGAGGATGTGAGGATGTGAGGTGTGAGGATGCAAGGATGCAAGGATGCAAGGATGCAAGGATGCAAGGATTCCGCGGAAGGCAGATGCAGGGATGTGAGGAGGAAGCAAGGAGAGGGCAGCGGGAGGAGGCGGAGAGGAGAGGACGCGGGGCACTGCCTCTTCGAAACGAGCACCCAGCACCACAGCGTGGCCGGGAACAAGACGACCTCGCGCCAGAGCAGCGAGGCCTGCCACAGGCAGCGCTCCTTCCCCACCACCGCCACCGCCACGCCGCACGCCTGCCGAGCCGCCCCAACCCCCATCGGTAGAACTCGAGAGGTACCTCGGCGCTTCAGCGCGTTGCGTCCCAGCGGTCGCCAACCCCGAGGGAGGAGGGAGGAGGGAGGAGGAGGAGAGGAGGGAGGAGGAGGAGGAGGGAGGAGGAGGAGGAGGAGGAGGAGGAGGAGGAGGAGGAGGAGGAGGAGGAGGAGGAGGAGGAGGAGGAGGAGGAGGAGGAGGAGGATGAGGAGGAGGAGGAGGAGGAGGAGGAGGAGGAGGAGGAGGAGGAGGAGGAGAGGCTCGAGGGCGAGACTCGACGGACAGCGACGACCGCGCCCGCCGCGCACCAGACAGCGCTGGCTTCGGAGCAGGGCCCCGCGGAGGCCCGAGGCCCCGCCAAGGCCCTCCCGAGGCCGAAAAGCGGCCCACGGGGGCAACACTGACGGGGTCAGCCGTGACCCGCGCAGCTCGCTCACTGACGAGCACGGCCATGCAAAGTCTGAAATCAAAACACAGTGGCCCATCTCCCTCGGGAAGTGATATACCTAGATCTAGCATATACATATTAATGTATGTGTGTGCGTTCCGTCGCGGCAACGCGCCCGGCGGCGAGGCATAAAGGTCCGCACACACGCACACACACACAC
>CAUYUJ010001961.1:0-27500 GCA_963575745.1 Prorocentrum cordatum | reverse complement strand
AGCATGCACGGTCAGGAACTGCTAGATGGCGCTTCGCGGCGGCAACCCCGGCGACGCGCTATGCCTTGCGATTGGGTAGCGTGTCGCACCGAAGCGTGGTGGGCCAGAATCCGCGGAGCGACGCGCTGCCCAAAATTTCCTGGTCGTATCGCCGCCAGTCCTCTTGGCGAACATGGTATAATGGTTCTCTTCTTCCCTCTTGCAGAACCCCCTTCTCCCCCCTAGTCGGGGGGGCATGGACCCCTCCCCATGCCCCCTCCCCCTGGATGTGGACCAGGGGGCCCAAGGTGTCAGACGGCCCTTTTTGGATTCAAGATTGCCCCCAGGTGCCTCACGGTGCGCAGGGATAGCCTCCCCCAGATGGCGCAAGAGAGACATAAATAGTCCATCATACTCCTGGCAGTCTCAAGGGTGCCACAAGATTGTTCTAAGAGGCCAAGACGCCACCCAAGGATCCCCCCCGAGGTCAAAATCTTCCAAAAAACCAGGGGATCAATGATGTTTGCGCTCTCGACCTTTCGCTTCCGACAAACCTTTCAGCCTTATGGTTTCGCCACGATGGCCCAAGAGAGCCCCAAGAGAGGCCCAAGAGGACTTCATGACGTCCCCAGGAGCGTCCCACGAGCGTTTCCAGAGAGCCCAAGAGGCCAATGATCGGCCTCCGAGGGAGCGGGGGCAGCGGGGGGAATCAAGAACCCCCTCCTTTGAGCCATGGGGTCCAAGATCGCCAGAAGAGGGCCCCAAGACTCCCCCCAAGAGCCTCTAGAGGGCACTATGACTCCCCGAACGAGCCCCATGAGGGATTCCAGAGGGCCCCGAGACGGCCCCTAAAGGCCCCAAGGTTACCCCACGAGAGCCACAAGATTTCACCAAGAGTCCTCCAAGAGGCTCACAACAAAAGGTTCGCGAAAGCCTCCTCCTCCTCCTCCTGCTCCTTGTCCTCCTCATGTTCCTCTTATGTATCCTCCTTGTCACCCTCCTCATATCCTCCTCCTCCCCATCGTCATCAGCATCAGCATCACCATCATCATAAACATTAGCAACAACAACACCAACAACAACAACAACAACAGCAGCAACAGCAACAGCAACAGCAACAGCAACAACAACAGCAACAACCACAACCACAACAACAACAACAACAACAACAACAACAACAACAACAACAACAGCAGCAGCAGCAGCAGCAGCAGCAGCAGCAGCAGCAACAACAACAACAACAACAACAACAACAACAACAACAACAACAACAACAACAACAACAACAATAATAAGGTTAAGACTGTTCGCCCTTATCTGCTCGGGTGGCGAATAACGCGAATTTCCCAAACCCTCGATACCCGTCCTTTTCGTTTTCGATCGAAACCCTTTTTGGGGGTATACCTTTCTTCCCTGCAGGCCGGGCCCGGGCAAGCAGCGGGGCGGCCGCGGACCGTCGGCCTGGCCAGCGGCAGCGCTGATCGGCGAGGCGGCCGCGGACCGTCGACCCGACCCCAAGAGGGACGGACAGGGGACCGACCACGACGACGACGACGACGACGACGACGACGACGACGACGACGACGGCAACGACGGCGACGACGGCGACGACGACGAGCGAGAGCGAGAGCGAGAGAGAACGACAGCAGAGCCACGAAGGACACAAAGTAGGCCACGAAGGGCGACAGCGGGGACACGAAGGGAATGCGTATGGGGCCACGAAGAGCGCGAACGAGCGTGGGCCACGAAGGGCAGATAATGCGGGGCAACAGAAGGCAACGATGGGGCCACTAAGGGTAGCACCTGGGCCACGTAGGACAATGAGGGGGCCACAAACGGCGACAGCGGGGCCACGAAGGGCATGCACATGGGGCCACAACGGGCGCGAACGAGCGGGGGCCACGAAGGGCATACGTATGATGGGCCGCGGAGGGTACGGACGGGGCCACTGAGGGCAGCAACGGGGACACGAAGGGCAGCGAGGGGGCCACGAAGGGCGACAGCGGGGCCACGAAGGGCATGCATATGGGGCCACCACGGGCGCGAAAGAGCGGGGGCCACGAAGGGCATACATACATGGGGCCACGAACAAAGCGAGGGGGCCACGAAGGGCTGCAACGGGGCCACGAAGGGCTGCAACGGGCACGAAGGGCGGCAACGGGGCCACGAAGGGCAGCGAGGGGGGCACGAAGGGCTGCAACGGGGCCACGAAACAAAGCGAGGGGGCCACGAAGGGCTGCAACGGGGCCACGAAGGGCAACGAGGAGGCCACGAGGGGCTGCAACGGGGCCACGAAACAAAGCAAGGGGGCCACGAAGGGCTGCAACGGGGCCACGAGACAAAGCGAGGGGGCCACGAAGGGCTGCAACGGGGCCACGAAGGGCAGCGAGATCCCGACTCCTAGGTAATATGTGAAGGAGTCCTAAGCGTGAGCGCGACTCCTGGATGCCTGGGTGTCGGGAGCGCGGCACTGGAGTAAATTGCAAGAAATTCCAACGCAAGGGCGCTAGTCTTCAGTAAATTGCAAGCAAGTCTCCAGCGAGAGCGCGACTCCAGAGAGCAGGAGGAGCGATTCCTTAATGAATCGTAAGGAAGTCCCAAGCGAGAGCGCGATTCTTGAATCAAATGCGAGGAAGTCTCGGGCGGGAGCGGGGGTCCTGGCTAAATTGTGAGGAAGTCTCAGGCGGGAGCCGTTGTTGTTGCAACCTGGGGGCCACGGGCCCAGTTTGAGCAGGAAGACTGTCTTTGACAATAAACAAGGTGCGAGCCCCGGAGGGGGCACTTCAATTGAAAAAATAAATGTGCACCGGTGGGGGGATCAACGAAAATTAGCAACAACAACAACAACAACAACAACAACAACAACAACAACAACAACAACAATAACAACAACAACAACAACAACAACAACAACAACAACAACAACAACAACAACAACAACAACAACAACAACAACAACAACAACAACAACAGCAAGGGCAAGAGCAAGAGCAAAAGCAAGAGCAAGAGCAACAACAACAACAACAACAACAACAACAATTTTAAGACCGTTCGCCCTTATATGCTCGAGTGTCCAACGACGCGTATTTCCCAAACCCTCGATACCCGCCCTCTTCGTCTTCGATCGAACCCCTTTTGGGGGGTATACCTTTCTTCCCTGCAGGCCGCGGACCGGCGGCCTGGCCAGCGGCAGCGCTGATCGGCGGGGCGGCCGCGGACCGTCGACCCGACCCCAAGAGGGACGGACAGGGGACCGACGACGACGACGACGACGACGACGACGACGACGACGACGACGTCGAAGACGACGACGACGACGACGACGGCGACGACGAGCGAAAGCGAGAGCGAGAGAGAACGACAGCAGGGCCACGAAGGGCACGAAGTAGGCCACGAAGGGCGACAGCGGGGACACGAAGGGAATGCGTATGGGGCCACGAAGAGCGCGAACGAGCGGGGGCCACGAAGTGCAGATAATGCGGGGCCACAGAAGGCAACTATGGGGCCACTGAGGGTAGCAACTGGGCCACGTAGGACAGTGAGGGGGACACAAATGGCGACAGCGGGGCCACGAAGGGCATGCACATGGGGCCACAACGGGCGCGACTCCTGGGTGCCTGGGTGTCGGGAGCGCGGCGCTTGGGCAAATTGCAGGAAATTCCCACGCAAGGCCATTCTTCAGCAAGTTGCAAGCAAGTTTCCAGCGAGAGCGCGACTCCAGAGCGCCCGGAGAGCGATTCCTTAATGAATCGCAAGAAGTCCCAAGCGAGAGCGCGATTCTTGAATAAAATGCGAGGAAGTCTCGGGCGGGAGCGGGGGTCCTGGCTAAATTGTACGGAAGTCTGAAGCGGGAGCCGTTGTTGGTGTAACCCGGGGGCCAGGGGCCCAGTTTGAGCATCAAGACTTTCCCTGTCAAATAACAGGGTGCGAGCGTCGAGGGGCACACTTTGATTGAGAAAAAACCGTATGCACCGGTGGGGAGGATCAACAATAATTATTCTTCAGAAATGAAAATTCAACAACAACAACAACAACAACAACAACAACAACAACAACAACAACAACAACAACAACAATCATTTTACCCGAACGCGTGGTGTTCTCCCCAGTGCCAGGGTTTTCATACGACACCAGGCAATACCCCCACTTCGTGGGGGGGCATTACAAGCTCTACCAAATATCCAAACGACTCTTCGCGACCACCCAAACCCAGCTTCCCGCCCTATGACGTTGGGACACTTCACTTCGTGGCGTGCGGACGACCGTGGCTACTACACTGGCGTGGGGTACACACCCACAGAACTTGGTCACTTATTCGGGGCGCGCATGTGCCCAGCATGGTGCAATTGTGCCATACAATACATAATACAGAGAGACGAATGTGTCCCGCATGGTATTATTTGACAGGGATGATGGCCCTGGCAGGTGCGCAACCGTTGTCGCAGAAGTTCGAAAAAGTTGCTCGCAAAAGCCCGTTTGACAGAAATGTTTAAAAAGTGTTGGGTTTCCTACGAATCCGCAAGAGCGCGCGGGATGAGATTTTGACATTTTTTTGTTGAAAAACCATTGGTTTTTTGATGTTTTTATGTTAAAATCGCTCCGAACACTAAGCTTTTGGAAGGATTTCGTCTTGCGCGCGCGAATGTCCACTTTACCTTATTTTTTGCAAGGGATTCTTGAAATTTGATTATATTTGAACAAGAAATTTCATTTTATAGTGTTTTTTGCAAGGGAAAGCGGGGGGGAACAAAACAACCGGATCTTGATGACATCGAATTACCTGAGGCTTCCTCACGAAAATGATGAAAACGTGGCTGCGGCCTAGGCGCGGCGGGGGGGGCGCGCACCAGGGGGCCCAACAATAATTATTCTTTAGAATTAATAATGTTCAACAACAACAACAACAATAACAATAACAATAACAATAACAGCAGCAACAACCACAACGACAACGACAACAACAACAACAATAATACTAACAACCACCATAATAACAACAACGGCAACAACAACAACAACAACAACAACAACAACAACAACATCGACACAAACATCATCAACAACAGCAGCAGCAACAACAACAACAACAACAACAACAGCAGCAGCAGCACCCAACAACAACAGAACAACAACAACAACAAAAACAACAAAAACCAAAACAACAACCACAACAACAACAATAACAGCAACAACATCAACAACAAAAACAACAACATCAGCAACACCAACAACAACGACAACAACAACATCATCATCATCATCCTCATCATCAGCATCATAATCATCAGCATTATCATCATCGTCGTCATCATCATCACCACCATTATCATCATCATCATCATCACGACCATCAGCACCATCATCAGCAGCATCATCAGCATCATCAGAATCATCAGAATCCGCATCATCGGCAGCAGCATCATCAGCATCATCACCACCATCATCATCAGCATCATCAGCAGCAGCAGTAGCAGTAGCATCATCGGCAGAAGCATCATCCTTATCAGAATCATCATCATTGTCACCATAATCGTCCTCATCGTCATCATCCCTCCTCCTCCTCCTCCTCCTCATCTTCCTAGTCCTCCTCCTGCTCCTCCTTTTCCTCCTCCTCCTCCAGTCCTTTACGGTATGAATAACTCCTCCTTGTCGCACCCTGAGGCCGGCCGAAAGGGTAGGCCGGACGTTTCGCCTGAGAATTCCTACCAACTTACGACCCTGAAGCTTCAAAAGTGGCAACAGCTTCACATAATTACGGAGGGCGCGTGGTCTCAAAATGTGAATATCGCCTTAGCGCCGCGCACATTCGTTCAAACAAATACTCACCGATTGAGGGCGGGTCGTTTCCAAGATGTGGCTCTCGCCTTAGCACCGTGTACACTGGTCGAAAAAACTTGCAAGAGCTTCACGGACTGAAGGCGGGTCGTTTTCAAAATGTGGATCGCCTTAGCGCCACGCACATTCGTCTGAAAAATTACAACCACAACAACAACAACAACAACAACAACAACAACAACAACAAAAAGAGGTTTCACGGAGTCAGGGCGGTTCCTTTTCAAAATGTGGTTAGCACCGCGCACACTCGTTTTGAAACATTTGCAAGAGCTTCACGGATTGAGGGCGGCTCCTTTTCGAAATGTGGCTCTCGCATTGCCGCCGCAGACATTCGTTTCCAATGAAAAAAATGCGAGAGTTTCATGGATGTTCATGATTAACGTACCAGGAAAGGTTTTTCGAAACGATTCTGGATTGTCAGGGCGTGCCTAATTCGCAGTGTTGAAGTCCCAGGAACGGTATTCTGGCACATTTCAGGATCGTCCAGACGCAACAGGCCAATTGATTCGTGGCGTTGGAGTCCCGAGAATGGCGTTTTGGCACGCCTCAGGATCTTCAAACGGTTGTCTCCCAACGAGGCACTTCCCTCAGTGGGAATGAACCCCTGTAGGGGCCCATGAAGGGGGAGCTTCGAGGAGGATGGATTACAGTGTTGTTGATGAGTCTTAGGACTACACTGGTCCTCCTCCTCCTCCTCTGGGCCTCCAGGAGGTCAAAAATTTTCAGCGTTCTAGCTTTTTCGAGCTTCCGACGCTCGAAAACGGCCTCGTAGGCCCCCAAGATCGTCGCCCAAAGACGGCCCAAGAAGCCCCCAACAGGCCCGCAAGACGGACCAAGATGGCCCCGACACGGCCTAAGAGATGGCCCCGAGATGGCCACATAGACGTCCAAGACGGCCCGCAAGCGCCCAGAGGGACCCACGACTGCACAGGAAAGGCCCAAAGACGACCCCCCAAGGCCAAGAGGTCCCGTAGAGGCCCCCAAAGGCTCCCAAGAGGCCCGCAAGAGGACCCAGGAGGCCCCCTAAGAGGCCCCAGGAGGCTCCCAAGGGGCCTACCAGAGGCCCTGAAGAGGCTCCGGAGAAGCCCCCGGGAGGCCCCAAGATGGCCTCAAGAGGCCCCCTCGTCTTCCTCCTCCTCCTCCTCCCTCTCCTCCTCCTCCTCAATCCGCCCCTCCTATTGTCGCTTACTTTCCCAAATGCTCACCCAAGGGAGTCCACAACGTCTCGGGGAACACATAGTCCAATAGCTTGGCCAGGACTACGACCCAACGTTTGGCTGCATGGGCGTGTCCAAAACGAAGGGGGCGGCATTGATTCACCGTAGGCGTCTTCGATGCATCCTCCACATCCTCTTCATCCTCCCCCCCCTCTCCTCGCAAGATGGCTCCAGGATGCCGCAACCAGGTTCCTACGACAACTCGGTTGGGCATCGGTCCTGGATGGAATGGATGCGCTGCCGCATGGGCTACTCCGTCGTAAATAGGATTCAGAGTCCCACTGATACTTCTGGGCGGATGTTCCACTGCATGCGATTACGCTAACTTGATCAGGACAACACGTCAGGGCATCGCTGCTCGTGCGAGGCCTCCACGAGGCTCCGTGGCTGGTAACCCACAATCCGTCGCGACTGTGTGCTATGATGCTTCCCTGATCAAGGCAAAATGCCTGAACGGCCGGTGTGGATACAGAGAGGGTCATGAATGTAATCCTCCTGCTCGCTTGGTGGCGCCACGGCGATTGCTCCTCCTCCTCCTCCTCCTCCTCCTCCTCCTCCTCCTCCTCCTCCTCCTCCTCCTCCTCCTCCCCCTCATCACCTCCCTCCTTCAATTGGCCACTGCCCGTAGTTTCACAATCTGCAGACAGACACTCAGCTCACAGCACTCGGCTGGGGTGAGCCTACCCAAGAGTGCTGCGGTGCCCACGGGCCGTAGGCTGCGGTCCACATCTAGCATCACCACCGCTGGGGCGTGAGGGAACTGAGCCTGGCAACGTGGAAAATCGATCGCAGACCTGGTACGCCCCATGTCTGGCAAGTCGAGAGCCAATGGCCACAGGGCTGGAGGGGACCGAGGCACTCAGTAAACAGAGCCAAGGCCACAACCCTAGGAGGAGGACGATCGCGACACGGCACGGCACGGCACGATCTGCGTCTTACACCACGTGCTGGAGTGTTGGGCCGAAGCTCCCGGAAAAGTACTGGCGTGTGAAATTAAGACGGAGCAGTGCGACGCCACAGAGCGCATACTGGGACTCAAGACTCGCGAAGAGGGAGCTTCGAATCCCCAGCGACGGGACCCACCTGGAGTACCCAGAGTAGATCGCTCGGTGGCCCTGGGGCGATACGGCGCTGACCTTGGTGCCCAACCCCAGCGCAGACGCCGAAGCGACATACACACGTCTAAACATGCCAAGAAACGCGTGCACGCAACACTGCAACACTGAAACTGTTTTGAGCACCCTCCCTCAGTCAAATGAACTCTCACTCGCTGTTGGTCTGCAACCTGACCTCCGAATGTAGTCGTGGCGCTGAGATGCCGTGGCCTCGTCACTGGTCTGAACCCTTCCTGTAAAGCTGCTCACTCGTGGCTTACCTTGGAGTCGCCGCGCGTTGGCCAGTAACAGTGGACGTCGACTACAGCGCAGATGCAGCACAGAGGAAAGCGGGCGGCATCTGCAGATGCACAGCAGCAGGATCTGCAGCAAGGACAGCAACAACGGCGATCGCATCCCCGGCCTCAGCAACGGCAGTAGCGGCAGCGGCGACACCACTAGCAACAGAAAGAGAATGATTAGAAGAAAAAAACACGTAAACATAAACTTACGGCGCTCCGCGTGGATTTCTTGGATCTGCGCACCAGGTGCGGTGCTGGAGGCGCCGCCGGGGGGGGCCCAGGCGCGGATCCGAGAAATCCGCGCGGAGCGCCAAAAGTTCATGTTGATGTGGTTTTTCTTCTTCGAATGATACTCCAGATTTCGTAATAAAAGGAAGGGGGTCTGGACCCTCCAAGACAAGCCATTTCAGACCCCCCCCCGTGGGAGAACCCTCCAAAACATCGTCCCCAGACCCCCCCAGGCCCTCCAAGATAGCCTGGAAGAGACCCCCCCGAAATGAGACCCCCCTCCCTTTATTACGAAATCTGGAGTAATCAGCGGCGACAGCACCGGAACGCCAGAGTCCGAACAGGCGCCTCGCGGTCCCAGCTGGCAGCCCGGCCCAGACACAGGCCGCAGCCACGCCGAGCGCTGCGAACAGCGGCGGCAGGGGGCGGCCGGGCGGGCGCCGTGCACGTGGCAAGCCTGAGGGGGCCCCGGCTGCAGCAGAGGGGGCCGGGTACGGCAGGCGAGGGGCTTGGGGGAGGCAGGGGGGACCAAAAGCTCGTCACGAACGCAGGAAGCTGCGCCCACGGAGCAGGACCCCACAGGGGGGTCCTCGAGACGAGCCCGGTGTTCTCGGGGGGGTGGGCATGAGGTGGCATGTATACTCCGTCCCACGAAGCATCCCAGGAAGGAGGACGACAAAGGGAGACGGAGGGAAGGGTGGCAGAGGAGCGCGAGAGGCGGCTGCCCTGAACGAGCAGAAGGAGCGAGAAGCCGGAAGGAGGAGAATGAGGAGCAGCAGCAGCATGGGCGGCAGGAGGACGCACGTTTGCTTCGCCCCGCCATTGCGTTCCTTTTCGCTTCACGCTGCTTCTCGGTGCGTCCTCCCCCACCTTCCTGCTCCTGCGCTTCATCATCAACGTAGTCACCATGATGGCATCAGCATCATCCTCGCTACCACCATTACCACCATCATCGTCGTTAGAATCATCATCATCATCATCATCATCATCATCATCATCATCATCATCATCATCATCATCATCATCATCATCATCAGCAGCAGCAGCATCATCATCATCATCATCATCATCAGCAGCAGCAGCAGCATCATCATCATCATCATCATCATCATCATCATCATCATCATCATCATCATCATCATCATCATCATCATCATCATCATCATCATCATCATCATCATTATTATCATCATCGTCATCATCATCCTCATCCTCATCATCATCATCATCATCATCATCGTCACCATCATCATAATCATCATCATAATCAGCATCGTCATCATCATCATCATCATCAGCATCACCATCCGCAGAAGCCATCATCATCATCATCATCATCACCACCACCATCATTATCATTATCAACAGCATCATCATCAGCATCATAGTCATCATCATCACCATCATCAGCATCATCAGCATCATCATCAGCATCATCAGCATCATAGTCATCATAATCGTCATCATCACCATCAGCATAATGGTCATCAGCATCATTATCAGCATCATCATCATTGGCATCATCAGCATCATCAGAATCAGCAGAATGATCGTCATCATATTCATCAGCATCATCATCAAAATCAGCATCGTCATCATCATCATCATCATCATCATCATCATCATCATCGTCATCATCATCATCATCATCCGCATCATCATATCATCGTGATCAGGATCATCATCATAATGATATTCAAAATCATCGTCATCTCAATCATCATCACCATCCCGCCATCATCGTACAAGCATCGTACTTATCATCACCATCGTCGTCGTCGGCGGCATCACAATCATCGGCATAACAACAACATCGCCATCATCGGTATCATCATCATCGTCATCATCGTCGTCATCGTCATGATCATAATCATCATCATCATCATCATCATCATGTACATCGTCATCATCGTCATCATCTTCAAACTCATCATCATCGTCGTCGTTGTCGTCGTCTTCATGTTTGACCTTCACCGTCGTCATCGTCAAAGTCATTATGATCATAGTCAGTATGGTCACCATCATCCTCCTCATCATCCAATGCCATGTTCATACCTTCATCTCCCCACGCTGCTCCTCATCACCATCAACACTCCACGCTTCCATCGCTCACACTTCCCCATACAGCGCAACGTCCTTCAGAGCATCTGTTCATACTCCCTGGCCAGGCGCCGCACGCGCAAGGCGCTCTGCGAGGCTCGAGCCCAAAATGGCTGCATAAGTCGTCTTGGGGAACCCGTCTAAGCTTAGGTCGGGCGTGTCCACCTACAGGCAGATCTCGGAGGAAAAAATAATACATATTCAAAAAATCGAATTACCAAAACAAAAAAAAACCTTGAAAACGTAACGTCCCCAGGCTATTGTTTGACTATCTGAAAAACATCCTCCTGTAGAGGGACACACCCGACTTAAGTCTAAGGCCATTGGGGCGAAGACGGAGACAACTATATAAACAGAGACGACAGATTCTGCCCAGGAGGAGGGTGGGAGAGTAGGGTGAAGCGGCAAGAAGAAGATCGGGCGAGGGCGGGATAGGTCGCAAGTGAAGGACGAAGCGGAGGAAGACAGAAAAGTAGAGAGAGAGAGAGGAAGTAGCTAAGAGGGATTGTGTAAGAGAGAAGGGAATCCTGATGCGGATACGGACACGGACACATATCTCAGTGTCAGCACGGACGTCGACACGGACACGGCCACAGGAAAGAATGCGAGACCCACGACCCAGGTGAACCAGGTGAGGAACTCAAAGAAAGGACAGGACATGGACAGGACAGGACAGGGCCTGCGCCTGCGTCATGCACCACGCGGATGCTGCAGGGTGGGACCGAAGCGCCCCCAACCCTGGACAGTGAAACACTGCACACGCGAAATCATGACCAGGCTGGCGCTCACTGGGCGGACGCCAGTCGGAAAGATGGGACCTGGAACCAGAGATGTGGGGCCCAACGACGGAGAGTATGGAACCCAAGTCGGAAAGTTGGGAGCCAGAGTCGGAAAGATTTAAGCCATGGGTAAATTTGGGAGCCAGAATCGCAAAAATGGACCTGCAATTCGAAACTTGGAAGCTGGAGTCGGAGAGATGGGAGCCGGAAGCGGCATACTGGGAGCCAGAGTGGAGGAGATGGGAGCCTGAGTCGGAAAACTGGGAGCCAGAGTTGGAAAGCCGGGGCCTGGAGCCAGAAAGTTGAAGCCGGAGCCGGAGAGATTGAAACCAGAGTCGAAGATACGAGACCCAGAATCGGAGAGATGGGGGCAGGATTCGGAAAGTTGGGAGCTGGAATCTGGAGCGGGAGAGGTTGGAGCTCGAGCAGGAAAAATGAGAGCTGGAAACAAAGAAGGGGGGTCAGAGTCAGAAAGTTGGGAGCCAGAGTTGGACAGATGGGACCTTCGTGGCGTGCTTGGAAAGATCTGGCGTCGTCACCCTGCGAAGTCAATTTGGTACCACAATAACGAAAAGACTGTACTATGAGATGTTAGCTATACGCTGGAGCACCATACTACGGTGTACTATTGTATGTTATGCTGTGTTGTGTGTTGTGCCGCGCAGTGCAGTGTAGGGCGGTAGGTAGGTAGGTGCGGTTCTACTGAGCCTTTCTTGCGGACTCGCCATCATGGTCCTGAGCACTACTGGGACACGTAACAGAAACTGCCAGACGCATGTGAAATACCACTCTGGCTCAACACTTACACGTGCCGCACACCTTACATGTAAAGCATCTGCGGCATTACAAGTTCAACAATTGCACCAGCAGCACGACGAGCACGTTCCAAATATCGAACACGATTCGGAGGTCGCACACCGTTCCCTTCACCTCCTGGTGTCCTTCTCACTATTCTTCCTACTCCGTCCTCCCGTTTCATCCTGTCCCCGCGCTTCTCATCATAATCTCGTCCTTCGACATCGCTCCAAACTGTGGCATGAAGTGGCTGTAGCGTCTGTCCTACTCCTCCTCCTCCTCCGCCTCCTCCTCCTCCTCCTCCAGCCACCCTGCCCGTTCGAGGGGTTAGGGAGGAAACTCCTCACACGGGACAGCTGCCCCATACGCGCCCCCTATCCCGCAAGACTGGCAGCCGCAGTGCTGCTGGGCCGAAGGGGCCGTGCCCGTGCGCGTGCGGGCCGCGAAGGAGAGGCCCCGCGAGACCGACGCGCCAGGCTCCGAAAGAGCGCAGGCGCGCATCCCAGTGCGAGTCGCTGTGGCAGGCGTGCTACCACAACGGCACCACAGCCGACAACCGCATTCGATGCTAGGTGGCACTGTCTTCTCCTAGCCATGAGGGTCCTGCTGCACACGCAACTAAGGAGATGATCCCAGTGCGTGCAGGAGTTGCGGGGAGGTGTGCGTCCAGAGACGTTCAATAACAGGTCCATCCGAGAAACTGTCGCGGCCAGCTCGGTCCGAGTCCCAGTCTCAGGAGTCAGGCAGAGGCCGTGGCAAGGCCAATATCGATGATGCGCCAACAGGACGTGATCGAAACTCCTGGTCCAGGGCGGGATGCCAAAGAGTTACGTCACATCCGATCGGCTCTGCCATCGGTGGCCACGCAGCAGCCACAGTGGCCTCCACCTCTGCCTGTGACAGCCCGTGCCGAATACGTCGACACCTACCAGGACCAAACATGGCCCAGACTCGAGGCGTTCCGTGCCATCGCGTCGGGCGGGTACGAGGCGGTTGCAGGCACAGAAGAGCTCGAGCATCGAGATGGAGTCACAGCCTTCCACGCCGGCCCCGGAGCTCTTTCCAGCTCCTGGCCGGAGACCTCGCAGCAGATTGCCGAAGGCTGCAGCAATGCCCTACTGATCCTCATGTGGCTCGCGAGGGTCGAGGGTCTGCTTCTGCTGCATCGCGGCGAGCTGCTCCCTGTTCAGCCCAGCCTCTGCAATGTAGGCCAAACGCTCGGCGTCTGGGCAGCTCCACCAAGTGCAGCGTCAGCTGCCAGTGCCAGCTGTTCCATGGCAAGTCCCTGCGCTTTGATCTTGATATCGTCGGCTTCCTTCTGCCTCTGCTGGTCGAGCTCCTGCAGGCTTGCCTCCCTCACTCGGACATCCTCCTCCAGTGCCCCTGGTCAGACTTTGCGCTTGCGAATTCACCTCGTGCGTAATGAGTTGTTCCTGGCTCTCGGTGTGCCTGTTCTCCGTCCTGGTCAGCGCTTCGGCCGGCTTCTTGCATCGGCTCTCGATCTTGTTGGCATGGAAGAGCATCGTGACTATCGCGCCCTTGCACACATGGCAATGCTCGTAATACAAGCACAAGTTTCCAGATTGAATTGCGCACGTTCAGAATGACCCTAGCAAAACATGATTGTCTTCGAATTTCGGGTCGATCAAACGCATACATGTTTGTTCGTTGCGAATGTCTCGAGCGGGACGCTTGTTTCACAGAGATGTAGCATGGTGTCTCGAGCCAAATGTTTGTTGTCTGCTCTTCTCTCCAGGGGATCACATGGGTATCTCAGCTGACAATATTATTTTCATGTTCACAGGTCCGGATTTCTGAAGCGAGGCGCTTGGTTTCGCGCCCAGATAACCCAGGCCGATGCCTCGAGCATTAGAATTTGTTCCCCTTTTCTCGAGCAAGACGCTTGTTGTGACACGTACGTGTCCAGATCGTTCATAACGTCATAAGGAAGACGACTGCTTCCACCCACTCGGTCGCCCGGGCGGAAACCGGACAAGATCGCCCAGGCAGATGTCTAAAATCAAAATGGGTTGAGGACGTGACGCGCGAAGGATTCACGCGCCTGTCGCCCGGACGGATGCCTGGGATGGACTTACTGAGCAAAACGCCTGCTTCTATTTGCGCGGGTCGCCCAGGCGGACGTCTAGCATTCTCGAGCGGAACGCTTGCGCTCACGCGTTTCAGGCAGATGTCTCAAGTAAGACTCTTGGCATGACGTGAGACGCCTGTTTTCACGCGTCGGGGGCCCCGGCGAATGTCTGACATGAGGATTTGTTGAGGATGCCTCGAGCGAGACGCGCAGTGGAGTGAATCGTAGTTTAACCTGCGCGAGGCGTCCTGCGGCGCGCTGGCGCGTAACCTCAGGCCCCTTGGGACGTTGTGGCATGACGTGCCTTGGCACGCCCTCTAGCGGGGCACTCGCGTGGCTCCCCATGGCGCGTCCTCTGTCGCATGTCCTCGCTCGTCTTCAGGCGCTCCCCCGCCCGTTCCTCGCAGCGACCCTTGGCGCGCGCTTGGCGCGTCCCGCGGCGGGCCCCTGACACGTCCAGGGCACGATGCGTCTCCCGACGCGTACCTTGGCGCGCCCCCGGTTCCGCCCCCCCGGGGAGGTTAGCTTCATTGAACGTTTCACATTCTCTCACGTCAACTAGCTCTGAGACAGCTACTCTGTGCTCAGGCGAGCAAGATCCAGATCAGTTCGTTCAGAACTCAGAGAAGACTCGATCCACAACGCCATAGAGCACAATCGCGGCATGGCACATCGGAAATGAGCAGGCACAACATAGTACAGCCGTTGGCACGGTATATCAGATCGATACACTCAGCATTGCGATTGCCCGTCGCCCAATCAGGTGTCTTCAAGACGCCCCCCATTCCTCACATTTCTATATTCCTGTTGGTCGCATGTTATTGCCAAACGTTCTGATATTGAAATGTTCCTGGGATGCTCGATTTCGAAATCCTTGCAAAGCTTCAGTTCCCCAGGAAGGTTTAGGTCCAGGTTTTTCTTTCGATGTTCAAAACGTGGCCCAAACATCTCAACTGATAAATTAATGACATTTGTCTTGTCGGAACATGTGTTGGAAGATGTTTCGGAAGATTTTTGGGTGGGATAGTTTCCCCCGCATACTCTGCTATTATTCAGGTCGATCGGCAGCATCTCGAATTGCACTTGAGCTTGCGATTTCGAAAATGTCGAGTTCCAAGGCGAGTGCAGATCTCCGCTTTGACGAGAATGTTGTGGCGATTAATAACCGCTTGCTCCGAATTCCAGGGAACTCAGCTTGCTTGCATACTCGGGCTGTGGGGAACGAATTTCACTCCGCAGCGACATTCGCTGTGTCGAAACGTTGTCTAGCCTAATCTTCTCGAATTTTGACTGAAGTCAGGGATCTGCTTGTTTCAGCAAGCCCGCCCATCCCATAGCGTCCCTGTATTAATCCTAGATGCTTCAGCCCGGTTTGCGACGAGTTCGAGATCTAGAGCAGCTGCACAACTGTCGATTGCGGCAACTAGTTCCGCAGCCTTGGACGCAACAGCCTGCAGACTCGACGTTTCCAATCAGCATAATTCTGAGTAGGTTTCTGCGCTCGGAAAGAAGCTCTACGTTTCCCGATAATAACTTTGATTGACAATTTACTACCGGCTCCCAGTGTGATAACCCGTTGGGTTTTCGAGATTGTGAGGGATTCGAACGTGCATTTAACAACAGACAGATGTTTCTCATCTCTGCAGCCCTGTGCACAAAGACGATTTCAAGCTTGAAACGTCACTGCAAAACGTGAGCGAGAATGACGGTCTCGCCTGCTTCGCACCATCTTTGGTAATCTGTTGATGTGGTGAGGGGCCTTTCCGTTCAATTATATTGCTGTCTCAGTTTAAATGAGACATCCCTTAGATCAAGCGCTGGGAATTATGAACAAATGTATTCGAAGACATGGGAATAAATTGGCGCGGCCTAGTTGACCTAAAAAATCTTGTCAAAGAACTCTGCACTCGGGGCTGCACTCTGAGCCCGGCTCATCGTTAGACCGCGCACGTCTGCGCGTGATCTTTACAGCAGGTATCGAGGATAATCGTTTTGTAAACCGTAAAAGTAATGACTCTGGGCGATAGGGCAGTCTACTTATTAGGCTTAAAACCCGAATCGCAATCAAACACTCACACAGACACCCCCACGCAAACACGCATACACGCGCACCCAGAATCTCCCCTCCCCCCCTTTGCTCCCCCTTCCCTTCTCCTCTCCCGACCCACTCCTGTCCCGCCCCTGGCTCTGGGCGCCGAACCCCGGGATCTTCTTCCCCGGACAGGAAGCCAAGTTCTCAGCCCTGGAAAGTATGCTGGGGAGCGCAGGAGAACCTGCGAAACGAGGCTTCGGAGAGCTTGAATACTGAGAGCCGGCGGTAAACCCTCGACCAGGTTACCGCCGGGAGCCTCGTAGAGCTCTTTTCTCGCACGACGCTGCTCGAAACTTATGAAGGAAGCTTTCTTGAGCGTGAGCTGAAAAACTCGAAAAATCACGTTGTTTAGCTTTCACCCAAAGTCGGCTCCTCCACGTCTTTTGACATTAATACTGCACATACGGACCTGAAAATTTAACAGGCGGACGCGTCAGAATCCACTACACGGGAGAAAAATACTGGTCCTCAAAACGAAGTTCAAAATCTCTCAGAATCTTCGAAAAACCGACCCCGGGTTGACACATTGTCCGCCGGAGCCCCTCTAGCTCATCGACGCCGAAGAGCTCTACGAGGCACGTCGCATCGGTGGGGAGACGACGCTTGGAAAGCTCTGCCGAAGCGCCTCGCGCACCCTAGCGCCACGCGTGTCAGCTTGGATTGCTGCCCGCGGGACCCACGACACCTCTGGAGAGGTTTCCACGGATACGTATTGGAACAGGACCTCTGGGACCCGCTGCAAGGTCGGCCGCGGCGCTGCGAGAATTCTTGACCGGCGAGGAGTGGCTGCTGGCTGGCACCACCATCGTCCAGCTTCTAATCTCAAGCCCCATAGCTCTCAGACAGCTATCTGGGAGAAAGACCGGTTCTCACAACGAATATTCGAATCTCTGCACGGGCGCGAAGGATTTCAATACTTTGATTTGCCCAGTAGCTTTGAAAGTGACTTTGGCTTTGACTTACTTTAAAGTTTCGTTGAAAGTTAAGATCAAAATCGACGTCGACTTTGACTTTGACTTTCAAAGTGGGTTTCAAACTGAGTTTCAATGTCAAAGTGAAAGTCGATGTCGAACCTTGATTTTGGGTTTCAAAGTCAAAGTAAAAGGTGATCTGGCCGGAGCCTGAGCCCAGCAGGAGTCGCAGCCTAGGCCAGCCGGAGCCGCAGCCGAACTCGAAATCGTCATTTTCAACATTACCGCGATTTCTACGCAGTGGTTCCTTCTCCGAGCTGCGGCCGCGGCCGCGGTTGTGGCTGCAGCTGCGGCCGCGGCTGAGAGGCGGAAGCTATCGCGAATTTGTCGCGGTGGTTTCCCTTTCCCAGTTGCTGCTGCGGCAGTGGCTGCGGCGCTGGGAGGATACCATCGCGATTTGTTCGCGGTGTTTTTTCCTCTGCCAGCCGCGGCCACGGCTGACAGCAGCAGCGCGGCAGCCGCGGCTGGAAGGGGGAAACTATTGCGATGTTTTCGCGGTGGCTTTCTATTACCGGCCGCGGCTGCGGCTGCGGCTGCGGTTGGGGCTGCGGCTTGCGGCCGCGGCTGGGGGGGGAACTCTCGCGATTTGTTATTGGTGAATTTCTTCTCCCCGCCTAGCCGCGGCTGCGGTCGGGCCGCGGCTGCGGCCGCGCCTGAGAGAAGGGAGCTATCGCGAATTTATCAGGATGGTTTTGCTTTCCCAGCTGCGGCTGCGGGCAATTTTTTCGCATGGGTTTTCCCCCTCCCAGCCGCGGCCGCGGCGGATGCGGCTGCGGCCGCGGCTGGGAGGGGGAAACTACCGCGAATTTTCCGCGGTGGTAGACCTTGTCCAGCCGCTGCCGCGGTTGCGGTTGGGGCTGCGGCTGCAGCCGCGGCTCGGAGCGGGAAACTATGGCGATTTGTTTTTGCGGTGGTTCTCTTTTCCCGGCCCCGGCCACGGCCGCAGCTGCGCCGCGGTTGGGAGGGCGGAACGAGAACGATTCTTTCGCGGTGGATTTCCTTCTCTCAGCCGCGGCTGCGGCTGCGGCTGCGGCTCCGGCCGCGGCTGCAGCCGCAGCCCCTGTAGTGCTTGCGAGCTTGCATCGCTCGCGCGCCATACTTCAAGGCGTCGCCGAAAGTCAAAGTCAAAGTGGTGCCCACTTTGATTTTGGGTTTCAAAGTGGGCTTGAAAACCAAAGTCAAAGTCGACAGGCTCGACTTTGACATCGACTTTGGTTCGACTCCCCCTCCCCCCCGAGCGAGCTCCGGACTTTGACTTTGACTTTCGCCCAAGCTTTAAATTTGCTTGAAACTTTAAAGTCTCGAAAGTCTCGCGCCCTTCTTCTCAAATCTCCCCCAATCTGGAAACCGACCCAAGGTCGTCACATTGTCCGCCCGAGCCGGGTTGGCTAATGGGAGCAGGCGGTAAACCACCAACCAGGTTACCGCCGAGAGCCTTTTTCACTTGGCCAACTGGACGCCGGCGGCAAGCCGTCAACCTGTTTTTTTTTGTCGCGTCTTTGCTGGGACCGCATTGGCCACTGAGGCCAGGTCCAACGAAGTCTCAGGCGAAGCACAGCCTCTTAAATGTCACATCAGCGAAGCTGTTAGAATAAAGAGAATCAGAAGCACGCAATGGCAACAATCAAACGCAGAAGCACACACAAGATAATACAAATATCAAACACAACAGCGAAGCTGTTATAATATACATCAGAAGAATGCGGAAGTGAAACCAGCTGAGTGTGACTTAAACATGCGAATGACCAAAGAAGTTCTGCACATACTGTGGGAGCACATCGCATATGCGCTCCGCCGCTGATAACTCAGTATCTGTTCCGCGGCCGCACACACCCCCATCAAAGCCCGCTTTGATAAGGCAAAGAGAAATCCGCGTACACATGGCCCTGGCGGGCCTGATGAATCACATCTAAATAATGTATGTCTTCAGTTCTGTACGGGAAGAAGTCAAATGAGAAACAACTAGATCTACCACAGTGAACAAAACTGAGATACACCTTCGTTCAAAGTCCGTCAACTTCCTAACGACCCTACACACTTCGTCAAACTCCTGGCCTCCTACGTTGGCGCCTTTACCTTTGTCTTTGCCTTTGCCTTTGCAGGCAGTACTTCCACATGACGACGTTGCATCGCTTCTCGGACGTCCGCAGAATTGGATTCGGAATTCGCTGCACTTGGAATCCTGTAGAAACTTGCCAGCCTCTTCACGGTTCATTTGCCCTGTAAGATATCTGTGATACTCGAAGAATTGCAGAAGGTCTTCCAACGTCGCTTGCACATTCCAGAACACCCCGCGCTTCAAAACAACATAATATGCCCTGGCCTTCTTTGCAGTGATCCCATCTTCTGTCAGAATTTCTGCACACAAATCCACTCCATCCTTTAAATACTGGATCGCATTCGACTCGTTGATACTGCTAGCAGCGTCAATCCAACTCTTAACATCGGCAATGGTGGCCTGAGACCATGTGGTAAACTGAACGCACGTGGGACGAAATCAGTAACCTTTTTTACTGAAACGTTGCAGTAAACTAACTTATTCCAACAAGTCTTCCATGCATGGTTTTGCCGCAAGCATCACGGTGACAATATCACCAATAATTTCTAGAAAACGGGCCAGAATTTTTCCCTGACCAACTTCAACAGCACAAAGGGATGCCACAATTGGTTCAGCCGAGAGTTTATGCAGAACAGTGTTTGTGCGAGCATCAAAAGCAACTTTGAAATCTTAAAACTCGGCATGGCCATATTCCGACCTCAAGCCCAAACCCAGACCATGCACGTGCTCGTTTGTAAGAGAGCGAATGTGGCTACCCAGAGACACGACATCAGTTTGCGTTTCTTGCTCGAAGGTCTGCGCAAGCTCTCTCTGAGTCCCAGGGGCCATTGAAATCACGGCATTCGTTTGCTTATCCGAGTAATCCAAAAGAATCCCTCTCTGATCGACAGGACGAACTGCAGGAACCAACGAGCGCAATGAGAAGTCAATCGCGGGCTCGACGGCAGTCTCGAGGCCCGGCGGCCCCAGGCATGAGAAAATGAACGTACGAGGAGCTCGAGGCGGAGCTTAAGCTCAGACCGAGCCCGAGCCCGGGCTAGAGCCTGAGTTCGAGGCGGAGCCCAAGCCCGGGCCCGAGCCCGAGCCCGAGCCCGAGCCCGAGCGCAAGCTCGGGCCCCAGCACGAGCCCGAGCCCGAGCGCGACCCGAGCCCGAACCCGAGCCCGAGCGCGAGCCCGCCCGAGCCCGAGCCCGAGCCCGAGCCCCAGCCCAAGCCCGAGCCCGGGCTCCACGAGTAAGAGTGACATTTCCTCGAAAATATCAAAATTCATATTTTTGCATGTTCATGTGAAGTTCGTTCCGCCAAGTGTTTTGACTGTAAAAGAGCGCAGAGGCCCTCACAGTCGTTTATAGAAAGTCGCCCAACCGACCCAAAGTTCACACTTGGCGTCAAGAACCCAGAGAGCAAAGGGCAACAAACACAGGAAACCGACAGTAAACCGTCAACCAGGTTACCGCCGGGACCCTCGTAGAGCTCCTTCCTCAGACCGCGCTTCTCGTAACACATGAAGAAAGCTTCTGGAGCGAGAAACGAAAAAAAAACGAAAAATCACGTTTTCTGTTTTTATCCAACGTTCGTTCCTCCAAGTGTTTTGATAGTAATACTGCACCTACGGACCTCAGAATTTGACTGGCAGACGCAGCATAACCCACTACAGGTGCGAAAATCTGGTTCCTCAAAATGAATGATCAAATATCTTCCAAATCTTAGGAAAACCGACCCAAAGTCACCACTGGCGCCGGCGGTGAACCGTCAACCTGGTCACCGCGGGGAACCTCGTAGAGCTCCTTCCACGCGTGAGAGTGCTTAGAATCGACAGAGAGAACTTCTGGAAGAATTTCGCGAAAAAGGCAAAATTATTTTTTTTTTAATGTCGAGATGAAGTTGGTTCCGCCAAGTGTTTTGAGAGTAAATGTGCGCCTACAGAGCTTATATTTTGACGCAGAGGTTCTCATAATCGTTTACAGGTGCGAAAAATCTGCTTTCTCAAAATGAATTGTCAAATATCTTCCAAATCTCAATAAAACCGACCCAAAGTCACCACATCTTCTTTTCTGGCCGGCTCGACCAACTAGCTCCATCCCGCGCCGGAATTCCTCTAGCTCATCGGTAACGAAGAGCTCTACGAGGCACTGGCGCCGGCGGTGAACCGTCATCCTGGTCACCGCCAGGACCCTCGTAGAGCTCCTAGCACGCGTAAGAGTGCTCAGCATCAAAAGAGAGGGCTTCTGGAAGCATTTCTCGAAAAAGAGAAAACATGTTTTTTTTGCATGTCGACATAAAGTTGGTTTCGCCAAGTGTTTTAGTAAAAGTGCATCTAGAGAGCTCATATCAAGACGCGGAGACCCACATAGTCGTCTGCAGGTGCGAGAAATCTGCTTCCTCAGAATAAATGGTCAAAAATCTTTCAAATATTCGCAAAACCACCCAAAAGTTGTCACTGGAAGCCGGAGGTAAACCGCCAACCGGTTACCGCCGGGAGCCTCGTAGAGCTCCTCTCTCGCACGGCGCTACTCGGAACATGAAAGGAGCTCCATCAAGCGTCAGCTGAAAAGCTCGACAACAAACATTGTTCGGTTTGTATGATAAGTCGGTTCCGCCAAGTGTTTTGATAGTAATACTGAAGCTAAAGACCTGAGAATTTCATTGGCAGACGTGGGAAAACCACTGCAGGAAAATACGGGCTCTCGAGACGAATGTTCAAATATCTCTCTATGTTTGGCCAACCGGCGCAAAGTTCACACATTGTCATCGGGGCCGGGTCGGCCAACTGCAGCCTGCGCTAGAATTCCTCAAGCCAGTCGATGCCGACGATCTCTAAGAGGTTCTCGGAGCCGGCAGAAAACCGTTCACCAGGACAGCTCTGCAGAGGCCGAAGCCCAGATAACAAGAGAAAGCGTTTGAAAACATCAGCTTGAAAACTTTTTTTTTCTGACTTTACAGAACGTCGGTTCCTCCCAGATTTGATCGAAGTAATGCAGCTGGAGCCCTGAGAATTGCACAATCGAACGTGCCGACTGCAGAGAATGGAAATTTGCATGATTTGAACGGATTTCAAAACTGGCGGCCGGCGGTGAACCATCAACTTGGTCACCGTTGGGAACCTCGTAGAGCTTCGTGTAAGCGTAAGAGTATTTTTGCATTTTCTGATCTCAAACTGAAGAAGTAAACCGATAAAGAAACTCAGGAGGGCTGAGCCCTTCTCAGAACGATGCTTCTATTCTGGCACACCCCTCAGACGTTTCGTGGCCCCATAGGGAGCTCCACCGAAGGCCCCAGCGGCTGCGCCCGCATGCGGATCCACCCTCCACCTCTTCTTGTCCAAAACCCGGATAGCCAAGCGAGAGACGCGCGCGAACGGGTCTTCTCGCACAAGCGTCACTCCGGCCGTGATTCCGGCGCCGCGCGTGCCTCCGCGCTCGCAGACTGCTTGCACACGTTGTGTGCGCGTGGGCTCCGACCAGATGCCTTCGACGTGCGCAACTGAACTAGCCTCTTGCACGCGTGAGACTGCTTGGAATCGACAGAGGGAGCTCTGGAAGCATTTCGCGAAAAAGACAAAATTCATTTTTTTCATGTCCAAATAAAGTTGGCTCCGCCAAGTAATCTGACAGTAAACTTGCGCCTACACACATTAAGACGCAAAGGCCCTCATAATCGTTTACAGGTGCGAGAAAACTAATTCCTCAAATGAATTGTCAAATATTTATCAAATCTCAGCAAAACCGACGCAAAGTTGTCACATTGTCTCTTCTGGTCGGGTCGGCCAATCGCACCGGCGGTGAACCGTCAACCTGGTCACCGCCGGGAACCTCGTAGAGCTCCTTCAACGCGTGAGAGTGCTCAGAGTCGAAAGGAAAGAGAGAGCTTCTGGAGGCATTTCTCGAGAAATTGAACAGTGATGTTTTTCATGTCGAGATAAAGTTGGTTCCTCCAAGTGTTTTGAAAGTGAATGTGCGCCTACAGAGCTCATATTAAGGAGCAGAGGCTCTCATAGTCGTTTGCGAGTGCGGAAAATCTGCTTTCTTAAAATGAATTGTCAAATGTCTTTCAAAGCAAAGCAAAACCGACCCAAGGTTATCACTTTGTCCTTTCTGGTCGGGTCGACCATCTAGCTCCACCCCGCGCCAGAATTCCTCTAGCTCATCGATAACAAAGAGCTCTACGAGGTACTTTGTCCGTCAGGGCCGGGTCGGTCAACTAGCTCCGCCCCGCGCCGGAATTCCTCTAGCTCACCGATGTCGAAAAGCTTTGCGAGGTACTGGCGCCGGCGGTGAACCGTCAACTTGGTCACCGCTGGGAACCTCGTAGAGCTCTTTTTCACGCGTGAGAGAGCTCAGAGTCGGAAGAGAGAGCTTCTGGAGGCATTTCTCGAAAAAATCAACATTCTTTTTTTTTCATGTCGACATCAAGTTGGTTCCCCAAGTGTTTTGATAGTGAATGTGCGCCTACAGAGCTCATATCAAGACGCAGAGGCCCTCATAGTACAGGTGGGAAGAAACTAGTTTATCAAAATGAATTCTCAAATATCTTTCAAATCTTAGCAAAACCGACCCGAGGTCACCATTTTGTCTCTTAAGGCCGGGTCGGCCAACTGGGAACCGGCGGTAAACCGTCAAACAGGTTACCGCCGGCACCCTCGTAGAGCTCTTCTATCATGCGACGTTCCTCGGTAGACATGAAGAAAGCGTCTGGAGCAAGACCTGAAAAACTCGGGAAAACACATTTTTCTGTTTTTATCTAACGTCGGTTCCCCCAAGTGTTTCAATAGTAATACTGCACCTATGGGCCTGAAAATTTTACTGGCGGACGCGCCATAACTCACTACAGGTGCGAAAAATCTGCTTTCTCACAATGAATTGTCAAATATCCTTCAATTTTTCGCAAAACCACCCGAAAGTTACCACTTTGTCCTTTCTGGCCGGGTCGGCCAACTAGCTCCAACCCGCGCCGGAATTCCTCTTGCTCGTCGATGCCGAAGAGCTCAACGAGGTACTAGCTCCACCCCGCGCCGGAACTGGGCGCCGGCGGTAAACCGTCAACCTTTCTTACCGCCGGGGGACTCGTAGAGCTTCCTGACAATATATAATGTGGAAAACAATTGCAGAGAACGAATAGTTTTTCAGCCCGAGCGATTTCAGACCTCTCGATGCAACAGCCGAACGCCCCCGATGCTTCTGGATTGTCTTCTTTACAAGCTCCTACAGCCCGAGTTACGTGCGTAAATCGACAGCACCCCTCAAGATGACTCTAACAAACGAATAGGTTGGCAATCCAGCTCGAGTATGAAACCGAGTTCAGACCTCTGAATGCGACAGGCGGACGCATCTGATGTCTGCGAATCGACTCCTGTGATTACCAGCCCTGCAGCCCCCCCACAGCCCGAGTTAAGTGCAGAAAACGGACAGCACCTCTCAGGATAACTCGAACAATACAATAGTTTCCCGAACCTAGTTCGGGCAGCAGACCGAGTTCCGAGCTCTGGATTCGACAGGCGGACGCGCCTGATGTCTCCAAATCCATTATTATGACCACCAGCACTGTAGCCCCCCTCAGCCCGAGTTGAGTGCAGAAAACCGAGAGCACTTCTCAAGATGACTCGAACAATACGAATAGTTTCGCGATTCTAGATCGGGCAGCAGACCGAGTTCAGAGCTGTCGATTCAAGAGACAACTGCCACTGATGATTTTGAATCGGTTTCTGTACGCATCAGCTCTGTAGCTGTCCTGTAGCTCGAGTTAAGTACAGAAAACCGAGAGCGTCTGCCAAGATGACTCGAATAATGCGAATAGGTTTGTGGACCCAGCTCGGCTAGCAGACCGAGTTCAGATTCAACAGGGAAACGCGCCTGATTATTCTGAATCGATTAGCTGTGCTTACCAGCTCTGTAGCTGTCCTAAAGCTCGAGTTATGTTCAGAAAACCGTCATCGCGTGTCAAGATGACTCGAAATGGCCGATCCCGCCCGTGTGCTTTTTGGCAGTAAAAGGTACCCGATCGAGCTGAGATCAAGATGGCGAGCGGGAATAAGATCGAATATCACGGGAAAAAATACTAGAGCTCTAACGAATGTTCAAATTTTGAGAACATAATTTTCAACTGAGCAAAAGTCATCAAAAGTTCCGTCGAGATTTTTCGAGCCAACTAGCTCTCCAGCGCGCCGGAATTACTCTTAAGCTTCCAGCAATAACTCGCTAAGGGAAGCTCTACGAGTTATTCCTCTACCTCATCGACGCCGACGAGCTCTACGAGGTACTGGGCGCCGGCGGTAAACCGTCAACCTTTCTTACCGCCGGGGGTCTCGTAGAGCTTCCTGACAATATATAATGTAAAAAATTGCATAGAACGAACAGTTTTTCAGCCCAAGCGATTTCAGACCTCTCGATGCAACAGACGAACGCCCCCCGATGCTTCTGGATTGCCTTCTGCACGAGCTCTGTAGCTCTCCTACAGCTCGAGTTACGTGCGTTAATCGACAGCACGTCCCAAAATGACGCGAACAAAACGAATAGTTTGGCAAACCCAGCTCGAGTATCAGACCGAGTTCAGACCTCTGAATGCGACAGGCGGACACGTCTGATGTCTCCGAATCGATTCCTGTGATTACCAGCCATGCAGCCCCCAACAGCCCGAGTTAAGTGCAGAAAAGACCGAAACAAAAAAAACAGCAATTTCAAGATGAACCGAACAATACGAAGCATTTTCGCCGGACCTATGTTCGGCAGCAGACCGAGTTCCGACTCTTGATTCACAGCGGACGCACCCCTGATGTCTCAAATCGATTGCTGTCACCACCAGCACTGTAGCCCCCCTACTGCCCGAGTTAAGTGCAGAAAACCGACAGCACCTCTCAAGATGACTCGAACAATACGAACAGTTTCGCGATTCTGGATCGGGCAGCAGACCGAGTTCAGAGCTCTGGATTTCACAGACAAACACGACTGATGATTTTGAATCGATTTCTGTAAGTATCAGCTCTGTAGCTGCCCTATAGCTCGAGTTAAGTACAGAAAACCGAGAGCGCCTGTCAAGATGACTCGAATAATACGAATAGGTTTGCGGACCTAGCTCGGCTAGCAGACCGAGTTCAGACCTCTGGATGAAACAGACGAACGCGCCTGATCATTCTGAATCGATTAGCTGTGCTTACCAGCTCTGTAGCTGTCCTATATCTCGAGTTAAGTTCAATATACTGACAGCGCGTATCAAGATGACTCGAAACGGCCGATCCCGCCGCAGTGCTTTTTGGCAGTAAAATGTACCCGATCGAGCTGAGATCAAGATGGCGAGCGGGAATAAGATCGAAGATCACGAGAAAAAATACTAGAGCTCTAACGAATGTTCAAATTTTGAGAACGAAATTTTCAACCGACCAAAAGTCAGCAAAAGGTCCGTCGAGATTTTTCTTGCCAACTGGGCGCCGGCGGTAAACCGTCAACCTTTCTCACCGCCGGGGGACTCGTAGAGCTTCCTGACAATATATAATATCGAAAAAATGTAGAGAACGAATAGTTTTTCAGCCCAAGCGATTTCAGACCTTTCGATGCAACAGCCGAACGCCCCTGATGTTGGATTGTCTTCTATACGAGCTCTGTAGCTCTCCTACAGCCCGAGTTACGTGCGTAAATCGACAGCACCTTTCAAGATGACTCGAACAATACGAATAGTTTGGCAAACCTAGCTCGAGTATCAGACCGAGTTCAGACCTCTGAATGCAATAGTGGGACGCGTCTGATGTCCCCGAATCGTCCGTCGAGATTTTTCTTGCCAGCTAGCTCTCCAGCGCCACGGAATTACTCTTAAGCTTCCAGCAACAACTTGCTAAGGGAAGCTCTACGAGTTGGGCGCCGGCGGTAAACCGTCAACATTCCTTACCGCCGGGGGACTCGTAGAGCTTCCTGACAATATATAATGTGGAAAAAATGCAGAGAACGAATAGTTTTTCAGCCCAAGCGATTTC
>CAUYUJ010001960.1:32500-95118 GCA_963575745.1 Prorocentrum cordatum | reverse complement strand
ATGAAAAGACAGGAAGGAGGAGGACGAGGAGGAGACCGAGGAGGATGAGGGGGATGCGGAGGAGGAGGAGGGGGGCGATTCAGCAGTCAAGCAGTCGTCGTTCTCCTCAACCCCCCTACTCCCTCTTCTCCTGGCTCCGCAGCCTCTCTCGCTCATCTCATGGGGTGGCCCCCCACCTCCCCCCCACCAGTCGTCGTGGATGTCATTCCGTCTCGCTGTCTCAGTATGTTTCATTCTTTTTCGATTGTGTTTCATTCAATTTCATTCATCACCGTTTGGTGATTTTCTTCCCGTTGCAGTTCCGTTTCATTCAATTTCCTTTCATTTTATTCCGTTTCATTCCGAATCGGTATTGTTGCATTCAATCGCATTCTGTATCGGTGCTAGCCGTCTCTCTCTCTCTCTGTTGGCGCCACATAGCGTCGTCGTGTAGCTTGTCAGCTCAGCTCATCCATGGCCGTTTGGCTCACGAGCTTGAAGGCCAGTCGCCTCACGAGCCAGAAGGCTGAGCCACATCAGCGCTTGTTGGCTTTTACTCGCACCAGCTGGATGGCCAGCTCAAGCTGCAACTGCAGCTTACTAGTCAAGGAGATCGGCAGCGTGAAAGTCTTTTTCAAGGCTCGGGCAGAAATGAACAGCAGCTGTGATCCCATGCTCCAGAAGAGCTTTGCCGACACTCTGATCAGCATGCTGAACAATATGAAAAGCTTCGGCCCAGCCGAGGCTACCCAGATCGTCGACGCGTTGAGGGGTGAGCCGTACGGCGAGGACCAGACCAAACGGATCATGGCCATCGTCGACAGCAAGGTCGCCAAGGGCATCGGCCCCGTCAAGCCAGAAGGCTCTGGTAAGCAATCGCTTAAGGAGTGGTGGTGTTACCTAACGTCTTCGGACTGGGATGTGCTCAAAAACCCGAAACTGTCGGTGAACCGCAAGATGACGACGATGGTCGAGCGCGCCATGGCCGTCGGTTGCAACGATCCTTCCCAGCATACGTTCAGGTGGGGGACAGCCCTACTAGCAATCACGCACTACGAGACCCCACCAGAGCCACAAAAACTTTGGGATTTACTGAAAGATTTCAAGGCTTGTTTCAAGTCCGAAAAAAAAGACTTCGGATTCTCGCGCATCTTGGAATACCCAGCTTCACCATCGGAGCTCCCAACAGACATCTTCCAGTCCGCCTACCCTGATGATGACCAGCCGATCACGATCGAGCTCAAGGGCATCAACACAGTAGCTGACAGTATATCGTTGCGCTCCAACAATAGCAAGCTGAAGTCGTCCTTTGAACCAGGTGTTAAAGCAAAGTTTCAAGCAGCAAAGGAAGAGCTTGACACCGCCCACAGCCATGACATCGCACCAGCGCCCACAGCCGACGCACGCACCGCATCACCAGCAGGGGCGCTCATCCCATCACCGACTGACCCGTACGAGATGGGTTTGTTCTACGAGTACCAGCACAAGTTGCTCGAGTACCGCAAAGAGAAAAGCCAATCGGCTGCGCGGGGCCCTGAATCACCTCCCGTGAAAGAAGAGCCACGAGCCAGCTTGGCTGTCCACCGGGCTCCTGATGGGACGCTGAAGGTTGCCAAGCATGAGCCGTCTGCCAAGCGTGAGCTCGAAACCCCTAAACGTGAGGAGCAGGGCGCTATAAAGGCTGAGAAGCATGAACCCGAGGGCGATGCGGAGCACGACGCCGCCGATGATGACGACGGGCCGTGCTTAGAGGACTTGGACCCCCACGCCCGTGCTGCGATCGAGGCCCTCAAGAAGCGTAAGGGCAAGCAGAAGGAGGAAGCGAAGGCGAAAGCCGCAGCTAAGAAGGAAGCTGCGAAAGCAGCTGCAGAGAAGGACGCCGAGGTCAAGACTGAGGCGCCAGCACGGAAGCGCCCAGCAGCAGCCGCTGCTTCCATTAAGCCCGCCAAGGCTGTAAAGACCGAGCCTGCCGCGGCTGCAAAGGGTGTGAAGAAGCCCCGTGCGGCGACTGCCGACTTGAAGCCGATCCCGAAGTCAAAGATCATGAGCGCAATGCCGTCGATGCCAAAGGACGGTTCGAACCCACCGCCAGTGGTCTACAAGCAAGGCATAATCTACACGAGCCGCACAGCTTTTCGCTTCCGTGCTCTCAGAGAGCGCGGCAATTCATTACGTTTAGCGAACTACCGCCAGCCATCGCACCGCTTCGTCGAGATTGGTTGCCCCCCTCACCCCTTCCCCCGCCGACCCCCCCTCCCTCCCCGCGCCCGAACAGTTTCATGCTATTATGCGTTGGGTGTCTTGGGTACGTCCTCCTCCTACTCCTACTCCTCCTCATCACCATCATCCCTCTTCGTAGTGGTGGAAACACTCAGGCTGTTTTGAATGTGTTTTGACCTTATCCTCCTCCGCCTCCCCCCCCCCTCCTCCTCCTTATCATCCTTCCTCCTCCCCCCTCCGTCCTCCCTCGCTCCTTCCTCCCTCGCTCCCTCCTTCCTCGCCCCCTCCACCTCTTAAGTGTCTCCCTCCTCCTCCTCCTTCTTCCTCTTGCTCCTCCTCCATCTCCCTCCTCCTCCTCCTCCTAGCTCCTCCTCATCCTAGCTCCTCCTCGTCCTCCCCAATCCTCGCCTCATGTGTCCATCGTTCGTCTTGGGATCGGGGGCCGCCAGGGCCATGAGCGAGCGGGAATGGTGGCGAGGGTAACAGAGTATCTCGCAGAACGCGCCTAAAGCCTCATGGGCTGGTCGGGCTACTACACCGAGAGCTCCAAGGGCTGGGGGGGGCCTAAGCCGACCGCTGAGGCGTGGGCTGCAGCCGTCAAGGCGATCGACGACGCTGGGGGGAAGTCCTGAGACTGTAATTGTTGCACTATCATATATATAGCCAGGCTTTTCGCAGAACATACAAGCACTGCGTGCTAAGTTTCGGCTAACACCTGGCTCTCGAGAACGGGCTGTCAGTCTGGAGGGGCGTGTCAAGAAAGAATGTATGTTTCTCGCTTCGTCGATTGCGCGCCCTCGTTCTGGAGCGCGTGCTGGCGTCTCCGTCCGTAGCCCATTTCGCTCAGACCTCGGGCTTTGCAGCGTCTGCCGCAGTTTCGGATGCAGCCGCCGCGGGCTGCTAAGCTGCGCAGGCTTAATGAGTTCCGTCGCTCCAAGCCTCACTGTACGGCTTCTGCTTTAGCGGCAATTCTGGCGGACGTGAGGGACAATGGGCTCCCAGAAGTCATAGATCGGAATTCCATGCGTGCCGCGAGGGATGCTGTTACCACAACTGTCGGCCAGTACGGCCCTATAGTACAAAGCTTTACGTGCGTTGATGCAGAGGAAGAACCAGCTAGCATACCCATCGCCTGCCCGTTCGCATCCTTAGCGGCAGCTGTCGAAGAGAGCGCGAATTTTCGGAAGTTTTTGAAGCGCCAGCTGATGCTTCACCCATCGACGCCCGAAAAGCCATGGAACTTGATTTTGTATTCTGACGAAGTCACACCAGGGAACCCCTTATCACCAGCCAACCAGCGAAAATTCCAATCTATTTATTGGAGCTTCTTGGAATTCGGCGTGAGCGCGCTCAGTCACGAGGAGAGCTGGTTTGTGCTGATGACTGAATTCTCCTGTTCTGTGAATTCCCTCTCTGCTGGGTTAAGCCAAGCATTCGCTGAGGCTATTAAATGTTTTTTCAAGCCTGATGGCTTTCATTTCCAATACGGTGGAATGTCCCTTGACTTAGACGGGGATAGCTTCAGGCTGTTTGCTAAAGTCGGCGTGGTGTTGCAAGACGGGGGCGCTCATAAAGCTGTTTGGCAAGCAAGGGGCGACGGCGCGTCCAAGTTTTGTATGCTTTGTAAGAATATGTTCACAGCAGACTCAAGGGTTGTTGACGAAGATGGCTCAGCCATGCTGCGTTGCAACGAAATACATCTCGATGAGCTCGTGGCGTCCACTGACCATGAGCTTCGCACCAATGCCAGGTATCTGGAGCGCATGTCGCGGACTCTGTCTAATGAAGAGTTCGTTCTGTTGCAGCAAGCGCTGGGTTTAACATTTGCCAAACGAGGCTTGCTGCTCGATAGAGCCTTAGACAGGCTGATCAACCCAACAGAGGTGTTTATGCATGACTACATGCACGCGCTGTTCGTCGACGGTGTTGTGAATCTCGTGATCTACCTAACTTTCGAAGAGTTCATATCTGCTGGGCTTAATGGCGTATGGGAGTCATTCTCTGAGTTCTTGGCAACTTGGGTGTTCCCTGGAAGATTTCACGCTACGCATTTAGACAGCATTTTCAATGCTGATCGGAAAGATAAGCACAGAAAGGCCCAACACGTAAAATGCCAGGCGTCTGATTTATTGTCTATTCTTGGCGTTCTGATGCTATTCACTCAGACGGTCCTGCGACCTATGGGGGCAGCCAATGCAGCTTGCGACGCTATGATAGCTTGCGTTCAGCTGTCGCAGCTGGTAGTTGCAACCAGTCGGATCGACGTGAGCCCAGCGAGGCTTCTAGGTTGCGTTCATAAGTTCTTGGAATATTTCACTGCTGCTTTTGGATATGAGTCCCTGACACCAAAATGCCATTGGCTTCTCCACCTCCCTGAGCTACTCGAAAGAAACGGGAGGCTCTTGAACTGCTTCGTCCTTGAGAGGAAGCATAGAATGCCAAAGAGATACGCCACCGAACTGGCGAACATCTCTGGGTCAGCCAGCAAGTCGTTGCTGAGCGAATGCGTTGCCCATCACCTGTCAGCAATAACGAGCCACAGTTTCAATTATGGCGTCGGCTTGTTGCAGGGCCGCAAGGCGCCCAAGAAGAGCAGGCAGCTGATCTTGGACGCATTGGGTTTGGAAGGTGATGATATCCAAGTGAATGTGGGTAAAGATTCTCGCTTTAGCCAGCTCAGCTTATGCGCGCAAGGGGACGTTGTGCTTTTGAACGGCTCCGACGGCATACTTGCCGCCCGCGTGAAGTTGCATTTCGAGGTCAGTGGAGAAGCTGTTTCTATGATGGAGGTTATGGAACTTTCGCGGCGCATCCCTGGTACTGCAAAGGCAGTGTGGAAACTTTCTGCGACTCCAGTGGAGTGTTGGGAGACCAAAGCCATTTTGGCTGCAGTAGAACACTGCGCGTACGCAGACGGCACCGTCGGCACTATCCTGCCATTGGAGTTTTCATGATGGGATTTGCTGGCGCTTTGCGCTCAGGAGAAAAAATCGCATACGCTTCGCGTAGCCCCACCGCACAGCCCATCCAGAAACGATGTCTGCGCATTAAAGCCATTGCGGCTGAATGCAGATGAGAAATGAGGGGGGTCTTCTGCTCCGCTCCTCCTCCTCCTCATCATCATCCTTCTTGCTCCTTCTGCATCCTCCTCCTGCAGGCGCCTGCTGCTGCTGTCCTCCTCCTCCACCCCAAAGCGGCATGCTGAAACCGCGGGGCCCTGACGACGACCACGACGACAGATGGAGATGCAGAGACGACATTCGGCGGCGGACCTGGTGCTACGCGCCCGCCCCTATGTATGCGGTGTAACCTATGTGGATGCAACCTATGTGGTGTATTATGTGCTATGGTACAACCTATGTGGCGCATGCTAAGCGGTGCAACAACTTATGTAGTATGCGGTGCATCCTACGCGGTGCAACCTGCGTAGTGCAAGCTGCTGCGAGAAGTAACACAAGAACTTCTGATAGCATCGCATTTTTATGGCTTGTTAAAGCGAACGCTAAAGTTTATAAAGTTTATAACTCTGTTTTGGATAACTGCTGATAAACTTTATAAGTCCGCTAAACTTTAGCTAAACACTATAAACCTTAACAAACCAAGGATGCATCTCAGTACGGGCCACCGGCACCGGCCACCAGCACCGGCACCGGCACCGGCACCGGCACCGGCACCAGCACCGGCACCGGCACTGGCAGCACCGGCACCGGCACCGGCACCGGCACCGGCACCGGCACCGGCACCGGCACCGGCACACCGGCACCCGCACTGGCACCGGCACGGCAGGCACCGGCACCGGCACCAGCACCGGGCACCGGCACCGGCACCGGCACCGGCACCGGCACCGGCACCCGCACCGGCACCGGCACCGGCACCGGCACCGGCACCAGCACCAGCACCGGCACCGGCACCGGCACCAGCACCGGCACCGGCACCGGCACCGGCACCGGCACCGGCACCAGCACCGGCACCGGCACCGGCACCGGCACCGGCACCGGCACCGGCACTGGCACCGGCACCGGCACCGGCACCGGCACCGGCACCGGGGCAAGAATCGTTCATGCCTTCTCCTGTGCCGTCTTGTGGGCCTCTTGGGGCCGTCTTGGGGCCCTCTTGGGCCGTTCTGGGGCCATCTTGGAGTCTTGGGCGATCTTTCGGCGATCTTTGGGGGCTCTTGGGCCGTCTCGGGCCGTCGGGAGGCCGAAAAGAAGCAGATGTCAAAATCCGTCAAAAACCATACGGAAATCAAGGTTTTTGGTCTCTTCTGGCCTTCCTGGAGGCCCTCTTGGGGGCCCCTTGGGTCGTCTTGGGCCAGCCTCGAGCCAACTTCGGCCATCATGGTGGGTTCCTGGCACGTCTGACGCCGTCGGGAGCTGTCTTGGGGGCCTTTCTGGGCCGACTGGGGGCCCTCTTGGGGCGCTTCGGGGCCGTCTTGGAGGCCCTCTTGGGCGTCTTGGAGGCCATCTTGGGCGTGTTGGAGGCCTCTTCGGCCATCTTGGGCCGTCATGGGGCCCTCTTGGGGGCCTCTTGGGTGATCACCTCTTGGGCCGTCTTGAGCCGTCGGAATGCCGAGAAGAAGCAAATTAGGAAAATCAATGATTTCGGCCTCTTCGGGCCCTCCTGGAGGACCTCTTGGAGGCCTCTTGGGCCGTCTGGGAGGCATCTGCGGGGCCTCTTGGGCCGTCTTGGGCCGTCTTGGACTCTCGTGGGCCGTCTTGGAGGCCGTCTTGGACCATCTTGGGCGGACTTGGAGGCCATCTTGGGCCATCTTCGCGATTTGTTGAGGATGTCCCGAGCGAAACGGCCGTTTCAGGCATTGACTGATGCAGTTTCCGGGTGGCCGGCGGGACGCGCCGGAGCCCCAGGGAGAGTTCTTTTGGAAAAAACCAAAACCAAAACCGAAAGGGTTCAGCACGCCAGGCACCCCTGCGATGAATCGACAGGGGGCGGCGGATATAGTGGCTTTCGGTCCATCCCGCCACCGCGTCCGGGTTGTAGGTCAGAGGCCTCCTGGATGCATGTGAGGATCTTTTGGGAGCCCTCTTGAATGCCTCATGGAGGTGGTTTAGGGGGTGTCTCGGGCGTATTGAGGGCCTCTTGGAGCCTGATTTTGGTCTCTCGGGCCCTCTGGGGGGCCTCTTGGGGCCTCTTGGTTGGGCACACCTCGGAAGCTCGTGGGAGGATCTTGGGGCCAGATGGAGGTGGAAGGCTCAAAATGCCAGTGCGTGTTCCCCAGATTGGGCGTCTCTTGGGGCCGTCTTGGGGGCCTCTTGGGCCCCTCTTGGGATCTCGTGGGCCGTTTTGGGGCAGTCTTGGGCGCCTCTTGGGGCGTTTTGGACGCTCTGAAGACCGTGAAGGCGGTAATGCGAAAACCATGCAACAACCAATGAATTCTCACTTTGCGCAACCCCACAAGCCAACCAGAGTTGCCTCGATCAGGGAAGTGCGCAGTACACAGAGGAATGTTCCCTGTTGGAGCGCTTGGGGTACTCTTGGGCGCTCTTGGAGCCGTCTTGGGGCTCTCTTGGGCCTCACTTGGGGCCCTCAGGTCATCTCGGAGCCATCTTGAGGCCTTGGAATGTCTTCGAAAGCAAATAGGCGAGACGGCAAATAGGAGGGGGGGAGGAGGAGCAGGAGGAGCAGGAGGAGGAGCAGGAGGAGGAGGAGGAGGAGGAGGAGGAGGACGCGGAGGAGGAGGATGAGGAGGAGGAGGAGAAGAAGAAGAGCGAGCAAAAGGGCCAGAGGCGCCTTGAATGCCTCTCAGAGTCTCCTCGGATGTCTCTTGGAAGCTTTTCGGAGGCCTCTTGGAGCGTCTTGGGGGCCTCTTGGGGGCCTCTTGGAGCGTCTTGGGTGCCTCGGGGAGCCTCTTGGGCGCCTCTTGGGGCCTCCTGGGCGCCTCTTGGGGCCTTCTTGAGGCGCTCTTGGGAGCCGTCAGGCGCGCAGTCAGGCGCGCCGCGGTCACCCCCGCTTTGGCGGCAATCCTTGGGTACCCGGCGCTTGGGGGGGCCTTCGACGCTTCTGGCGAGGCGTGCCATCACGCACTCCGAGTCGTGGCCCGGTGCCTTCTTTTCCTCCCCCGAGGTCGGCTACCACGGCGCGACGAGGAGGGCATCGAGGCCGTCGACGTGGAGGCCTTTAGCGCCCCCGCCTGGCGGGACTGCGCTGCGGCCAGGGCCCTCAGGATCGATCGCTGCTTAGCGTCTGGCGGGGCGGTGCCGCTCGGACTGCCATCCGGCGCGGGCTTGGCAAGCATGCCGAAGCTTGCCCCTTGTGCCCAGAGCTCCTGTGCTCGGCGCGGCACCTGTGGGCTGCGTGCCCTCGCTTCGCTGAGCCGCGCGCCCGCCTTGGCGCCGAGTTCGGGATCCCCGCGGATTGGTGGCCGGCCCAGCCTAAGGTGACGGCCAAGTCGGGCTGGGTCACACTCGCGGTTGGGCCTTCGGTCTGGCGCCGGGCGCAGCTGCAGGTCGCGGCTTGCCGCCTCGGCCTCGAGGTCCCCAGGGCTCTCCCCCCCCCGTGCGAGGCGTCTGCCGTGGGCTCCGTAGGGGTGCAGACGGCCGCCGCCGTCGGGGTGGTGGCGGCGTGGGGCGTCCCTGGCGGCCCCGGCGGCGCCCCTCCTGGCGGCGCCCCCCCTGGCGGCGGCCCCGACGGCGCCCCCCGCGACGACGCCGACGACGACGCCGGCGAGGGCGACGACGACGACGACGACTCGCGCGACGGCGGCCCCGACCCTGACGCCGACGCCGCCGCCGACGACAACGTCCACCACGACGACGACGACCTCTTCCCGCCCGCCGCTGGCGGCCCTTCCCCCGAGGGCGGCGGCGCCGGGCGCGGCCCCGGCCGGGGCTGGGGCGACGCGACGGTCGCCTTGGCGACGGACTGGCGGCCGCAGGGCGGCCGGCGACGGCGGCCCTGGCCGCGACCTGGCGCCCCCGCGTCTGGCGAAGCGACGGCGGCCGGCGGTCGCCGCTGCTGTGGTAACGGTGTCGGCGCGGGGCTTTCCTGGTGGCCTCAGCGGCGGCCCTCCTGGCCGCGGCCCCGATGGTGACCCCCGCGACGCCGACGCCGACGCCAGCGACGACGACGACTTGCGCGACGGCGGGCCCGACCTTGACGCCGACGCCGACGCCGACGACGACGTCGACGCTGTTGACGACGACCTCTTCCCGCCCCCCCCCCGCCGCCCCCGACGACCCGACGACGACGACGACGGCGACCGCTTTCCCCGTCGACGCTGACGTCGACGTCGACGAGGCTGGCGACAACGACCGCGTCGACGACGACGGCGACGACGCCGCGCTCCCCGCCGGGCCCCTGGCGACGTGGCTTTGAAACGACCGCCTCACCGCGGGGTCGGCGACCCAGGTGGCGACCCTGCGGGGTCGGCGAGGAGGCGGCGGCCCTGGCCAAATCGGCGCGACGACGACCTCGACGACCGCGCACTGCACGATTGTATTCCGCCCGCGCCGGGGCCCCCCTTGGTGGTGGCGAAGGTTTCGGTGGTGGGCCGGCGCCCCCTCGGCGCCGCTAGGCGTGGCCCCGGACGCGGTGTCTCGCCGGCCGCGCTGGGCCGCCCGCCCGGCGGCGTTCCCGTCCGTTTTTACACGTTTCCCAGCAGTTCGGGCATGGCATCTTGCTGCTTTTCACTTAGCGTGGAGCCTTGGGGGCGCTCTTGGGGCCATTTTGGAGGAGATCGATCAAACAAAAATTCGAACTCTAAATGTGACCCGTCGGGTCCCCCAGAAATCGCTTCTTGGGCCCTTCTTGGGGCGCTCCTGCAGCGCTCTTGGGCACTCTTGGGGCCGTCTCTGTGTTCTCTTGGAGCCCTGATGTGCCTTCGCGGAGCTGTCTTGAGGCCTCGGCAGGCCATCGGAGGCGAAAAAACGAGAAGGCAACATGTATTGAATTTCGATGGGCTTGTGAAGGATTTCGGCCTTCTGGCGGCCTCCTGGGAAGTTTCGGAGGCATTCGGGAACCGTCTTGGAGCGTTCTTGGGGCCTCTCAGAGCATCCAGGGAACCATCTTAAGGCATCGTAGGTTATCTTGAAACATCTTGGATATCATCGCGGGCTCTGTGAGGCCCTCTTGGAGCCGTCTTGGGAGAAAACGTACCCTCTGACACTTTGCGGGGCGCCCCGTCCAGGTTCAGAGGGCGGGTGTAGGGAAGGAGTCGGGCTCCCCACCCGCCCCCGAGCCGTCCTGCTCACTCCCACCTGCCCTCCCCACGCATATGTAGCACCCGGGAGTCAGCATATCATATCACGCGGGAGCGCCGTATACGCCACGGGTTCGGATGCATCAAACATTGGAAACCCAGCGTGCCACGCGCGCCAGGTGCGGCACGTGCTCCGCGTGCGCCCAGTACCCAGTGTTCCATGTGCTGCAGCCGCGCCAGGTGCGCCAGCCGCTGGGGACCAAAAAAGGCCCCACCTGCGTGCGCCGCAATTTTCGGTATGCCGGCGATTGCGCGCGCCCCCGGCGCGCGCTTGTGGCTGCTGGCCACGGCGCGCGGTCCCCCTCGCCATCGACGCATGAGAAACAAACGTGCGAGGATGGCAGCAACCACTGATGTGTCAAACCGGTCGGTCGACCGACCACCTGCGCCCAGAAGGCAGGTGGGATCAATTGGCACCCCAGCCCCCAGCCGTTCCTGTAAGATACCAACACAACATTGTCGCGGGGCGGCCGCGCATGCTTCAAATGTGGAGGCAGACTGCGTTTTGTTTGTTTTTGACAGAGATGGTGTGGGGGGTGGCCCTCATGGGGTCGTCATGGTTCCTGGCTGGCCGCCATATATATATATATATATATATATATATATATATGTGTGTGGTGTGTGTGTGTGTGTGTGTGTAAGTTGGGACAGCGAGAAAGACACCCTCTGGATAGCCAGCCGTCGAGCCCACTCCCACCCGCCCCCCCAACACATAAGGAACACCTGAGCCTCAGCATGTTCAGCGGCTTTTTTGGGACGGGAAGCTATTGGGAACCAGCGCCAAGCCCATGTGCGCGAGGCTGGGGCGAGGTGCGCCACGCGTGCCAGGCGCGCCACGCGCGCCAGGCACCCCTGGGGCCCGAGCGCGCCAAACGCGCCTGGTGCGCCAGATGCGTCCCGTGCCCCCGCGTGCGCCAGGTATGCCGCATCCGCCAGCCGCGCCAGGTGCGCCACGTTCGTAGCACATGCAGAGTGTGTCAGCTGCGCCTGCGCACGTGGTAGCAGACACTGGGAAACATGTCGGCCCCGACCATCCGTGTCGAAAACCACTGTCCGTAATTGTGTGTGGTAGGCCTGCGCACAGCAGGCCATGCGCCACCACGTGGCCGCGCACTATCCAGATTTAGCTGCGAGGTGCATTCTGATGTGGGTTTTGTCAGTGATTGTAACCCTGCGCGCAGCAGGCAATTTGTTGACACCCCAGCCGTACTTGTCAACAAAAACAACACAAAGTGCCCGCGTGCCTCACGAACATGACCCCGAACTTTGCCGCAAAACTACGGTGGATGTTTTTTTTTGACATGCGTGGTGGGGGGGGGGGCGCATCGGGTTGGTTTCGCATGCTCCGAATTTGGAGGCAATTGAGTGTTGCATTTTTTTATATATATATATATATATATATATATATATATATATATATATATATTAAAAGGGATGGCGTGGGGGGGTGAGCATGGTTCCTGGTTTGCTGCCCGTCGCCTGGGGGGAGGGGTGTAGAATACTAGGAACAGTGGTAAACCCTTCCCCGAAAGGGGAATGATTGGATTGGAAGAGGAGTTTCCCCAGGCCACCGACGCCCAGAGGGCTGCTGGGATTTTGACGATGTTGGTTTCTTTGGCCGCCCTCCAGGGCTTCCGTGACGGCCCAAGAGGTGAAGGTCATCTGAAAACATGTTGGACATGCATGTCCCGAGCAGCGCGTTCTTGGGCTCTGGAAAATTCACGTGGGGACCTCCCGAGAACACCAAAGAACGCGCGGTAGTGCCCAAAACTGCTTGGGAATGCCTGGAACTCACGGCTGTGGGCCTCTTAGAAGTAACAAGAAGCTGCATACTTTAATGCAACAAGGGTTCGAAACCACTTGAGGACACTCCAACTCGTGCCTCAGGACACTGTGACTGACATGTTTATATCTAGGTACGTATATGTAGTTATGGATACCTTTCAAGATGCAAAGCTGTGTATATGTAAATCTCGGCAGGTGCACATGTGTGTACATACATACATATATGTATATATGTCTATACATACACACATACATGTGTATACACACACATATATATATAGATGTATGGACCGTGTGACATCGCGTCCTGGCCTGGACGGACCACGATGGTGCACACATTTGTTCCTCCCCTGAGGCCCCAAGCATATTTTCCGTCTGGTGCGCAAGATCACGGGAGCCCACGCCCCACGAGCCTCAGGGGCGTGGGCTGCGCCCAGCGTGCATCGACCCACCTCTGTGTGGGAGCATGAACGAGTCGGAATCGGGCACTGATAGCATTCAGGCGGCCCAACTGGGGTCTGAGTAGAGGAGGTTCGCTGTTGCGTTCAGCGGCGTTGGCTTTTCACACGGAAGCGCTCGCCATAGAGTGGGCGCTGCAAGATCATCGCCGCGGGGCGGGCCACGGCCCATGCCCGACTCCAAAGAAGAGTAGATGTGGTCGGAGGATCGCGCCGCATCGCCGATGCAACGGCGGTGCGGTTCGAAGCGGAGCATTGTTTTCTCAACGCGGCCTTGGCCGATGCATCGCCGCCGCCGCCGATGCATCGACGATGCATCGACGATGCGGCGCGACTTTCCGACCCCATCTAGTTTGACCCTTTTGGAAGGCATCTAAGTGAGCGATCGCCCACACAGACAAGTCGACTGATGCAATTTGCGCCGGTTTACTCGATGCTGGCACCCGAGTGTGCCAGTGGAACTCCAGTCGGTTTTGCCAAAATGCGTGTCTTGTGCCAGCTCCACCAGTTTGTTCTTGGACTTCGATTTGCTGTCGCGCCCGGGTCCACGGTGCCGTGCGCAAATGGAATGCCCGTGGAAGCTTTCATTACAGGGCATTTTGCTAAAAGGGTGCTTCGTCAATGCTCGACTGAAGGTCTTGGTTGAAGCCGATCGTTTGCCGACTGCCGAGCAACCGAAGCCCCAGCTCGGAGGAGGAGGAGGAGGAGGCGGAGGAGGAGGCGGAGGCGGAGGCGGAGGAGGAGGAGGAGGAGGAGGAGGAGGAGGAGGAGGAGGAGGAGGAGGAGGAGTGACTCCGTCGCCCAGCTTCGGAGGCAGAGGGGGAGGGCACGGCGGACGCGGCGCGTGCAGTGGGGGCGCTCGGGGCACGGACCTCTCGGGCCTCGGCGGGTGCTCGAGGCCCCCCTGGCCCTCCTCTGGCCCGCCACGCGCGCCCGCCTCGAGTCTCGGGCCCCCGGCCCGACCGTGGAGCCGATCGCGGGGCCCCTCCTCGTCGCTCGAGGAGGCCCCTCGCGGCAGGACTCGGGGTGCAGGGCCCGGGCGCGCGCCCCCTGCGAGTTGGCGCGTCTGGTCACGGTGTGGGTGTGCTGTGGCGCCTGGGCGCGGACTTCTCCTCCTCCTCCTCTTCCTCCTCCTCCTCCTCCTCCTCCTCCTCCTCCTCCTCCCCCTATGATACGTAGTACGGTCGGACCGAGGTCTGAGATCATGGTCGGGGAGGGTACCCTTGAAGTTCTTCGTGCCTGCGGGATGCTCCTGTGCATCCTCAGAGACGGTATGCCCTGGAATTTTCGTCAGTTTGGCCTCTGGAAGGCCTCAGGTTCTTGGAGGATGTGCTTCTGTCCTGGACCTGGCCGTAGGAAAACGAGAAGCCTTGGAGGAGGAGGAGGAGGAGGGGGAGGAGGAGGAGGATGAGGAGGGAAAGAGGAGGCGGAGACGGAGGCGATGATGATGATGATGATGATGATGATGATGATGATGATGATGATGATGATGATGATGATGATGATGATGATGATGATGATGATGATGATGATGATGATGATGATGATGATGATGATGATGATGATGATGATGATGATGATGATGATGATGATGAGGAGGAGGAGGAGGAGGAGGAGGAGGAGGAGGAGGAGGAGGAGGAGGAGGGGGAGGGGGAGGAGGAGGGGGAGGGGGAGGAGGAGGAGGAGGAGGGAGAGAGGAGGCGGAGGCGGAGGTGGAGGATGATGAGGAGGAGGAGCAGGAGGATGAGGATGAGGAGGAGGAGGAGGAAGAGGAAGAGGAGGAGGAGTTGGAGGAGGAGGATCAGGAGGAGGAGGATGAGGTTGAGGATGAGCATTGCAGACTCCGCTGCCCCTGCCAGGGCGACGAGCCGAGCGAGCTGACGGGCAACGAGACCGGCCTTGGGGAAACCAAAGCAGATGCCGACTTTGTCACTCTAGGTTTCTTAATAAGCGTTGAGGGGTACCCCCCCGATGGGGGTCAACCTTGCCTCGTCGTCGCGCCGCGACGGCGGTCGGAGCGCCTTCGGCGCGCGGTGGCTGCCCGCGACGGGGGTCGATGCGGGGCTGTTGGCGGCGGTGGCGCAAAGGGAAGGGTTTGCCCTTGGACTCGATTGCGACAGTATTCGATTTCCTTATGGCTGGAACGCTTGAGGAGGAGGGCCAAGGGGAAATCGGGGGAGCAGCGACGGCGGCGGCGGCGACGACGATGACGACGACTCAAACGGAAAGGCGTCAAGAGCGTCGACGATAATTCGAAAAAGAAAAACGCCATAAACATAAACTTTTGGCGCCCCGCGCGGATTTCTTGGACCCGCGCTGGGCCCCCCCCGGCGGCGCCTCTGGCGCCGCCCCTGACGCCGCTCCGTGCGCCAAGAAGGGGGGCTTAGCGCAGATCCAAGAGATCCGCGCGGAGCGCCAACAGTCCATGCTTGTGGCGTTTTTTTTTTTTTTTTTTCTTTCTTCTTCTGCTTCTGCGAAATGACAGCGATGACTCAAGCAGGAGGGCCTCTCACACTCGGGCCGGACGAAAGGCGGGGATTGGGAAAGGGGGGTTACCAAGTTTGCTGCATGCAGCTGGTCTCGGCCCCACCGAGGGGCCCATTCCTCGATACATGGCCGCCTCCGGCGCCGGGAGGCGCCGGGGAAATCAGCTGCGTGAGCTGATTCTCAAGCCCCCCTTTTGCGATCCCCCCCTTTCGCCCGACCCGACACGCGTTCGACGGGGTCGGCGGCTTCTCCGGACCTCCCTCCCCCCTGGGGGCGCGCTCTCAGACCGGCACGGCGCTGGCGCCTCCGGCCGTAGCGACGAGGGGGTCTCCTTCAAGGAGGCCCAGGGAGTGCGAGCACGAGGCCAGGGTTATGTCGGGCGTGTCCCCCTACAGGGGGATCTTCGACGAACAATTGAAGATACCGAGCAAATATACCAAAAAGGCCACACAATGTTAAACACATAGTCCCCAGACTATTTTTGGATTATTTTGTGATTATTTTTTCGGTATTTTTTTCCGTCGAAAATCCCCCTGTAGGGGGACAGGCCCGACTTAAGGCCAGGGCAGAGGCAGCTCGGCACCTGCTGTCGGTCGGGCATGTCCTCCTCCAGGCGGCTTCTGGAAGAACAGTGAAGAATATATATGGTAACCAAAATGCCTTAAGATGGTCAGAGATAGTCGAAGGCTCGTCCCCGGGCTATTTTTCTGACTATTTTTGTTCTTCCTCCTGTAGAGGGACATGCTCGACTTAACAAGTGGCACGCATGCCCTGGCTCTTGCACCAATGAGCTGCGAGGGACAGGAGGCTTTCGCCTCCTTCCTCCAGGAGTTTCCCTCCACTGCCCGGGGGGGGGGGAGGAGCGAAGCACGACCGAACGACGACGACGACAACGGAGAGGTCGAGCTCTAGAGCACAGCTGTGCAAGCGAATGCCTGCTCCGAGGCCTTGCAGAGGGCGCTTCCAGCACGGAGACCGAGCGCCGGATGCAGGCCCAGCTCGCGCAGCTGCAGAGGCGCCTGACCGCCCTGGATGCCCTCGGCATCGGCCCCGACGCGGGCGAGCCGGCATGGAGCCGCGGTCTCGACCGGCGCCTGGTGGAGGCCTCTGGGGCGATGTCGGGGGGGGATGGGCTCGGGGGGGGGGTTCGTCCTCCCGGAAGGAGGGGGGAGGAGGGTCGAAGAGGAACAAAACGCCATGCACATTTTTTTTGGCGCGTCCTCCCGGAAGGAGGGGGGAGGAGGGTCGAAGAGAACGCCATGCACATTTTTTTTGGCGCGTCCTCTCGGAAGGAGGGGGGAGGAGGGTCGAAGATGAGAAAACGCCATACACATTTTTTTTGGCGCGTCCTCTCGGAAGGAGGGAGGAGGAGGGACGAAGAGTAAATAACGCAATTTTTTGGCGCTCCGCGCGGATTTCTTGGATCCGCGCTGAACACCCCTCAAAGGCGCGCGGAGCGCGCCAGGCGCCAAAAGTTTATGTTCATGGCGCTTTTTCTTTTTCTAGAGGAGGGCGGAGGGGACCAATGTTAGGGGAGGGGTCGCGATTCGAGGTGTTCGGTCGTTTTCGTCGGTCCTGGGCTGCTTTCCAGTCTCGGGATGCTCGCCAGCAGCTGCGCCCTGCCAAGAGCGTTCCGGAGCTGCCCAGATCGTCCCGAACGGCCGCCGGAGGCCCGAGTCAAGGCCCGAAAGCCAGCGGGGACGATGGGGGGGGATAGTGTCAGGGGGTAACCGCATCAAGCAATTCAGAACCCCCCCCTCTCCAGCGAAAGTATAACGCACCCGGCACCCCAGAAGCGTTACCCTGACACCTTGCACTTTTATGTGAACGCAGACGAATCTGCTCGCCGAAGCAAGCAAACCGCCTGAGACATTCTCGCAATATGGTCTCCCTGTGGTTCTGAAGCAAGCGCCTCGCCTGAGACATCCTCAGAAACTACTCTGGACGCAGCCGAGTCTGCGTCAGGTGGTCGGTCTGGCCGAGAACTGGAGTGGCCGCGCGGCGGCGCGTCTTCCCAGCGCTCGGGCTTCCGAGCAGGGGCGCCCCAGCAAGGGAGAGCCCAGCCTTGAAAAGGAACCGTCCGTGCCTACGACGGGGGGCGAATCATTTTGGCGGTGCGGGTGCTAAGATAACGCGCCGTGCGTGGCGGGGGCAAGATCCTCGGATGCACTGCCCCACACGACGGCCAGGGAAAAACAATTTTTCAATAGGGGTGGTGATAAGAATCGTACAGGACAAGGATGATGAAGAAAATGAGAAAAAGGAGGGAGGGAGGAAAGAAGCAGGGGAGCCCATCTGTTTGCGGAATTGTATTCATATTCTTATCCTTTTCTTATTCGTATTGTTATTCTTAGTATTCTTATTTGTTGTGTTATTTTTATTGTTGTAATTCCTATGATTGGTCTTATTGTACTTCTTGTCGTTTTGAACAAGCTGTCGTAATTATTTTGTGCGTGTGCGGTGCTAAGATAACGCGCCGTGCGTGGCGGGGGCGATATCCTCGGATGCACTACCCCACACGACGGCCGGGAAAAACATGTTTTTTCAATAGGGGGGTAATAATAATCGTATAGAACATGGATGATTAAGATAATGAAAAAGGTGTGACTAATCTGCTTATTGTTATTCTTACTCTTCTGATTATTCTTGTTATTTTTCGGAGTATGATTGTGATTATTCTTCTTACTTTTATTATTACCCTTACTCATATGTTTATATTTGTTAATATTACTCTTACTCTTGTCCTTATCCTTATTGACATTATCATTATTGTTATTATTTTTACTCGTGTTTTCTTGTTATCCTTTCTATTATTCCAATTCTAATCGGGATACCACCCGAGCCAGGGTGCAGGAATTATTTATTTTCGTTCCATTTGCGCGGTGCTAATCATATCGTTCGGCAAACACCGCCCCCCATAATTATTTAATTACGGTGCGGTGCTAATGATAACCCTGGGGGGGTCCTTAATGGCTTGATGAGGTTATGCAGCGATTTCCAATCGCCCATTCATCGCCGCTAGGGGCCCGATAGACCACCCCGCTCAGGACTTGCGCATTCACTAACGGGGGCCGCTTGCTGATCAGTCGGCGATGTACGATTCCAGCTCGTTGCTTCCCCCACAGCCGGTCCCCTCCTGACGTACCCCCTCAAGGACATAAGCGAGGTGGAAAAGGACCGGCAGAAGTACGAGAATGCGCTGCTCAGCATATTGCCTGCCTGGCGCTCCGCGGAGACTCTCGCCAAGGATCGGAAGAGGAAGGTATACCGATACTGCTACCATTCCATCGTCGCCGCGGCTGGATTCGCCTCGACATCCTGGTCAGAACGCACCCCTGGAGAGGTGCCGGGAGTGGCTGTATCGGTATCTTGTTGTTTCCCCCTCAGGACTCGTGCATACAGGTTGAGTTGGCGACCCAGAAGATAGACTCGCTGGTCTGCCGGGTGCAGACCTTCATCCCAGAGGCTTGTGCCATCTCGCCGATCCCAGAGAGATGTGGCTTGTAAAGGCGTGCGTGCTTGCGTCAGAGGGGGCACTGGGTCATGAGTAAGGAGTAGGAGTCAGGTTGTGACCAACTTGGGCCTTTCTGGGGTAACCTGGGGGGCCTGGAAGTTGTGGTGGCCAGCTAGTAGACTCCCAGCCGAACGCAAGTATCTCGCACGCCGTGGCACCCGCGGCAAGCGGGGGCTGGCGGATCAGCCAGCCCGGCATCCCAGGATCCGACGCCGTGGAAGCGATCGCCACGAAGTGCGACGCGGAATCGGAGAAGAACGTCACCGCCGAGGGCAGCTGCCCAGAGAAGGTGCAGTCCGAAGGCATACGCGACGCCTTCTCTGGCTCGGCTGGCTTCATCTCGTACGCCTTCGCCCTCATCGAATACACCGTCCAGAACTACAGGTTCGTCAGCATAGTCATGGCCTGCGTCTTGCTGGCCATCGGCATCGTGCTCGCATTCGTTGGGTACTATGTCAAGGAGGGCGTCGAGTTCTTCCAAGGGTGCTGCGGTGGACTTGTGCTGTGGAGCATGGGAATATCCGTCATGGTCCTTTGGTATGACATGTGCCGCGGCGCCACCTTTTTTCCAGACTGCGACCCTCTCTTTCTGATGATAGTGGTGCTTGTGCTTAGCATCCTGAGCGGCGTGCTGACATGGAAGATGCATTGGGAGCGAGTGGAGGCATTCCTCTCCGGGTTTACGACTGGAGCTTTCGCCGGCGGTGTTTACTACATCATTATGTACCGTGATGAGCTGCTGGGGGGGTTCTTGGATGCCGACAGCGCCAAGCCCTACATGCTATCTCTGATGATCGTCATGGTCCTGGTGGGCTTGGTTGTCGCTGCGCTGACCCAGGTGCTCTTCCGGCAGCTGCTGATGATGGGCACCGCAATCGTCGGGGCGTGCCTCATTGTGTGCTCGTTCCTGATATTCATTCCGCACTGGTGGTCGACGTATGACTGGGTAGCCTGGGGCGTGCTGTCCGTTGCCGGCTACTTGGTTCAGCTGCTGATCACTCCTCCTGAGTACCTGCCTCCTCATTCTCGACTTCTTCCTCGTCGTCTTTGTCGCCGCCCCCGTCGTCGTCGTCGTCGTCGTCGTCGTCGTCGTCGTCGTCGTCGTCGTCGTCGTCGTCGCCGCCCCCGTCGCCGCCGTCGTCGTCGTCGTCGTCGTCGTCGCTCTCCCCCACCTCCTCCTCGTTCTCCTCGTCCTCCTCCTCCTCCTCCTCCTCCTCGTCCTCATGCTCCTCCTCCTCCTTCTCCTTCCCCTTCTTCCCCCTCTATCATCCCCTCACTTCCCGTGTCCTCCTGCTCCTGCTCCTCGTCGCCATGCAGGAACGGGTCCTGAGACAAATGGGAGCCGAACCCGTGGGCTTTTCTCATCCGGGGCCGTCCGTTGACAGTCCTGGGCCCCGTCTTCGGGCCCACTGGGCCCCAAGACGGCGAAACACCTCCCAGAATCCTCTCTTCCAGGACCCGCTTCCCACGTGCCAATCCAGCCTCCCCAGGTTCGAATACTAGTAATATCAATTAGAATAATAATACCAAGAGACATAATACTACTAATCATAAGAAACATAAGCATACTAATAAGATGAAGCATAAGCTCTACGCCTCTTAGATGGGGTCCGAGCAGATGGGGTCGGAGGATCTCGCCGCACTGCCGATGCATCGGAGATGCGGCTCGATGTGGAGCTGGATTTCTCCACGCCGACGGCGCCGATGCATCGGCGATGCATCGTCGACGTCGGCGATGCGGCGCGATCCTCCGACTCCATATGCTCGGACCCCATTTGGGAGGCCTCTAAAAAGACAGCATAGATATAAACTCGCGGAGATCCACGCGGATTTTCCGGAGCGGCGCCAGACCCCCCTCCCTAGCGTGCGGAGCGCGCCAGCGTTGGCGCGGGAGGCTCCGGCGGGGTGGGGCCCAGCGTAGATCCGGGGAATTCGCGCGGGGTTCCGAGAGTTTGTGTTTTTGCCGGTGGTTTGTCCCCCCTGCAGGTACGAGATGATGAGCAAGGAGGATCGGCGGCTGCCAGAAGGGTTCGTCGCACAAGGTTGGTTTCGCTGGACCCGAGGCCCCCCCCCCCATCCCGACCTGGGGCCCCCCCATCTCGACCCGAGGCGCCCCAGCAGCCGTCGAGGCCACCCTTCTCGAGCCAGACCTGCTCGCCGTTCCTCGGCCACGCGCAGAGGGGGGTGGGGGGAGGGGGGAGGGCTTCTTAGAAGCACCCCTGCTTCTAAGAAGCCCTCCCCCCTGCCCCCACCCCCTTGTGCGCGCCGCCAAGTTCCCGAGAGGAGATGCAGGAGTACAAGAAGAACAAGAACAAGGACGGGGGCAAGCTCTGAGGCGGAGAGCGGGGAGTGGGAGCGCCGACAGGTGGGGCAGCTGGCGCGGCCACGGCCACGGCAGGACGAGGCCGCCACGACGCAAAGGTGCCCCGAGGGAGCCGTGTCCTGCATCTCGGCGGCGCCTGCGAGGGGGTGGCGCGAGGGGGGCCGGCTTCTGCGAAGGCATGGTGGGCGGAGGGGGGCTTCGGAAGGCTGGGAGCCTGAGAAGCCCGCCCGGCTTCCGAGAAGCCTTCTCCAGCTGCTCTCGGGGCCTTCTGGGAGAAGCCCCTGCCTTCAGGAGTCCCTCCGCCTGCTTCGCAGGCCGCCCCCCTCGCACCACTCCACTGCGGGCGCCGCCGGACATCAGCGGACGACCTGTTTGCACCGTGCCTCGTTGGCGTCTTCTCGAGGCGTCGTCTTCCCTCGCCCCGTGGATGGTTCGGAGGGCAGTTTCTCGGCCCTTGGCGAGCTGAAAATCGGTGAACCGTGCCGCGTCGGAGCGGGGCCCGACGGGAGCCCGGACATGGTGCGGTGCACGGTCGGGGGTGGACAGACCTCCCACACTTACACGCCGATGAGTGCATTGGCCGTTCTCGTCTCGCGAGAGGGCGCCGCGGCCGTCATTTTTGCGGGTCCAGGTCCGTCGGTTTCGGTCCCAGGCCGCTTTCACTAAGGGGTGCGGTGCACGGTTGGGGGTGGAAAGACCTCCTACCCTGACACGCCGATCAGTGAATTGGCCGTTTTCGGCTCGCGAGAGGGCGCCGCGGCCGTCGTTTTTGCGGGTCGTCGGTTTCGGTCCCGGGCCGCTTTCACTAAGGGGAGGTCTGCTAAGGGGAGGCTTGTCCGCCGCCGGCACGGGCGCCGTTATTCGTGCTGCAGGCCCTCCGCAGTGTGCGACCCAGAGCGGGAGCCCTCCCCTGGCCCTGGGACCGTCGGCAAGCACGGCTCGGGAGGAAGACCTGTAGGGGACCACGTGCGAACCCTACCCCTGCCCCCCACGAGTTCTGAGGGGGAGGGTGGGGTTCGCTTCGCTCTGGAGCTCCTGGACAGAGTGACCCCCGCCCTGCCCCTCAGAAATCGTGGGGGCAGGGGTAGGGTTATGTCGGCCCCCTACAGGGGGATTTTCGACGAAAAATTAAAATATCTGAAAAACAGTCAAAAAATAGCACAAAAATAGTCAGGGGACTATTTTTGGAGTATTTTTGGATGTTTTTTTGGTATTTTGGGGGTATTTTTTTAATTTTTCGTCGGAATCCCCCTGTAGGGGGACACGCCCGACATGAGGGTAGGGCTCGCACGTGGCCCCCCGACCCGGCTCCAGGGGACGGCCCTCCGAGGGGTCCAGGACCCGCCTCCCTCGGCATCCGTCTGCCTCGCGCCAGCATCCCCTCGTCCTCCTCTTCCTCCTCGTCCTCCTCTCCCTCCTCCTCTCCCTCCTCCTCGTCCTCTCCCTCCTCCTCCTCCTCCTCCTCGTCCTCCTCGTCCTCCTCGTCCTCCTCCTCCTCTCCCTCCTCCTCCTCCTCCTCCTCCTCCTCCTCCTCCTCTTCGTCCGCCGACTCTTCTCCAGTCGTCCCTGCGGGGATCGGGCAGGGCAGATCGACGTGAATCGATGGTGCACCTCCAGGCAGGCCGAGGCAGCTTTAGAAAGCCCAGGGTTCGCGAGTGACTGGCCTTCCCCCCCCAAAACGAGGAACAGCTTTCCCAGACCCTCCAGAACCCTTTGAAAAGCCTCTTGGAACCCAAGCCTCTTGGAACCCTTCCCGGAGGGTCTTCGCAGGCTTTCGGGAGGGTTTCGGTAGTTTTGGAAAGGAGGCCAGTCCCTGGCGACCCCCAGACTTTCTAAAGGTAGATCCAGAGGTGTCCAGATCAAACTCGGGAGACGTCGCGGAAGCCCCAGCGCGAATGGAGGGGCAGCAGAAGTCGTTAAGCCTTGCACGACAACGCGGCCAACACGTCTGCTTGGTCATTCGCAAACCAGTGCTCCAGAGGAAAACTCGGGCCTACGGCGGAACGGTCTTGGCGGTTTTTGACTTTGACAAGCGTGAGGGTGCCCTCACCCGCGAAATCAGCCTGCCAATACTGGGCCCACATATCTGCATTACTTTCTATTTCCAGCCTGGCCATCGACTGGCTCCTTTACAGACATATGAGGCATCTACTACATATATTGCACCACCTGTTGTTGACTCCAGTGCTCGAATTAAGGCTAGCAGCTCGGCTCGGGGTATTGTCTGTCTCCAGCCTGCCATGGTTCCACGCCAGGAGACCAAGGCAGTTTCTCCACAGCAGATGGCGAAGGACCGCCCAACACGGCGCAAACGAGGATCTTCAGCATGCTCTCCCCCCGAGCCGTCACCGCCAATAATACTACATGCTGCCAACGTGAATATTTGCCTATTCTTAGGCCACTCTCCCTCCTTCCCCGAGCTTTCTTCAGGCGGAGGGGTGTCCGCAGGGGGCATCGTCCAAAAAATGTGGACTAGACCTCTGAGCCAAAAGCACGGGTAGGTCTCTGCACCTACCTCAGCCTGCTCACAAAGCTGTGCGTCTTCTTCTAGATCGGGAACGTCCTCATTGCAGGGGCATTCCCAAAGCTGATGGTCTGGGGTGTTGTCTGGTGCTCCGCACCTCGGACAAGCTGCGGTGCCTATCTGTGTACTGTCAAACCTACGCTGATTTTGCCACCAGGCTCCCTGACTTATCATTTCAAGGATCGCTGCTTCATGGTTTAAACCTCTGTTTCTTAGAATCTTAAGATGGGCCCGAGACGCAGTTCAATCCACCCCGTACTCCACCCCCGAGCCAGAGAATTGACTACTGGCTCGGGCCCAGCCAGTTTGCTCCAGGGAAGAGCCGACTTCAAAGTCGAGCCTATCAAGGCCCCCGGTGCCCTTCAAGCTGAATTGTTCCCCACGCGGAAGGGTCCATTCTCCTGGAGTGTCGAGAATCCAATCCATGTCTAGAAGAGTGGCCTGTGCAGCCGCCGTGTGACCTTTCGCCTGCAGCCAGCGGTGTTCGGCTCCGCGTAGCTTGGTCAGGGACTCCTGCCAGGCCTTGTCTCGGGAATCCCTGGAATGTGCTCCTGCCGGGCCTGCAGGAGCTCAAGAGGTCCCCCTCCTATTGGTGGGCGCGAGGCCCGTGGCGACGGCTCCCCAGGACACCTGCGGCCTGTGGCCAGTGTTGGCCAGCTGCTTGGCCGCCTTCGCGCTGTTGCCCTGGATCCGAATGGCGGTGGCTCGTCTGGCTCCCTTCTTGTGCCAAACTTTTGATGGTCCCTTGAGCCCTGCTCCGAGGTCTCGAGCTGACTACTCCATTCTGATCGGTGAACCAAGCCCTTTGATCCTCTTACTCAGTGCCGCTTGCGCACCAGGTGAACTGCTAGGCCGACTGACTTTTGGGATATGCAAAGTTCTTTGCTGTACATGAATGTGGTGAGCTTCGAAGCAACTTCGGTAGACTGGTCCACAACTCCTTCCGCCGAGCCAAGGTTTAGTTGAGCGAGGTCGTCAACCCAACTGCCGATGGAATTACGAGGTGAAGGATGAGAGCGATGAATAGTGTCTAAGATGTCCCATGCATATATTGTAGACCAGGCTGCGCTTTGCATGCGTCCCGCGCTGATTGAGTGCGCGACCCGGCGCTGTCGGATAATACTGAGCCTGCCGCCATCCAGCGGTCTGCCATGTGCTGCAGCATAGCAAGATACAGCAGCGCTAAAGGGTTTTCGAGATCGATGCCCAGGCCTGATAACACCTCCCCTTGGATGAGGTCGTACAGCTTTTCGGAATCCCAGAGAAGCTGCACCCAACTGGTATTTGTAATGCCGCATGTTTCCGCTTCCAACTTGCCGTGAGACTGCTGCTCGGAGAGGGCTGCTACCTTTCGCCGCTGCGTTTCAAAAGCTTGCCTTGCTTTGCTTCCGCGTCTGCGCAACTTGCTTGCGCATGATACTCCAGAGTCGATAGGGCCCTGGGGTTAAAGTAATAGGCCGATCTCCTCCTGGCGGGGGTTTCGGTGCGGGGGCGACGATGTTGGCGAGGGTTTGCGCTGGCCAACTTAGCTGGGCCTCCACTTCGCGGAACACATCGAGTAGCTGCGCATGCCCTTGCCCTGGTCGGAAGAGCCCTTGCCGAGGATTCCACGGGTCAGCGCCAAGACCAGCGTGCTCCTGGAACTACCGCATGCTCTTCTGGAGGCTTGCAAGTAGGAGATCAGGAAGAGGTCGCTCTCCCTGTTGCACTCGCGCTGCGCCTCGTAGACGCCGAAGCCACAACGGAACAAGGTTGTTTAATTAGGTCCTCCTCGTGTTCTCCCCCCATAGTTGAGATTACTTGTTCGCCTTGACCTCCATGACCTCCAGTGGTTAGATTATCCCCCCGTCCTCCTGCATCCTTCTCGGCGACCGAACTGGGCTCCTCCACCTGCCCTGTCCTGCGAGACCGATGCGCGCAGCTGCCCCCCGAGGGTACTCCGCTGGTGAGGAACCGCCGAAACCCCCAACTGTTCTCCTTCGTGGCGTCCGCAGAGTGCCGTTGTTAATACATGCTCCGCGTGCGGATCATGTATTAACACATGCAGGGATTCCGTATTAAAAACAACGATGAGTTCGTGCATACATTTATCCATACATTGACCATGTATTACATTCCCACATTTTCCCAGCATCCAATGTATTAAAACACACACTGCCCTGTAGAGACCTTTGCCAAGATCTCCTCGGCTGCGCTCGAAGCATCGCGGAGGTCCTCCTTTTGATCAGAGGGGGCGGTGCCCAGGCCCCGAGGACCTCCTGCCGCATGCAGTCTTTTTGCCGAGTCGGGAAACTGCTGTGCTGCATTGGGCAGCCTGCCGACAGTCAAAAACCCTAATAGGGACGCGCGACTCTGCTCGGGGTACCCCTGCGTCCTTGCTCTTCCTTGCTCCTTGCGTCCCTGAGGTTTTCGTCGCCCGCCGCCCTAAAAATCCCAGTTTCGGCTTCCAGGGGTCCTGCGTCCTTGCCGCGCGTCCTTATTAGGGTTTTTGACTGCATCTTCGCTCCAAAGGTTGAGCTGCTTGTGTATGGCCGTGCGATGTGCGTGTGCAGTACTACTGGTGCTCTTGTCAGCCACCATGTATAACTCCTGAAACCTGGATCGAGTACCTCCCCAGAAACGCACTTGCTTCGATCGTCCAAAATGTCCAGGCGGCTTTGCAGCGATCAGGTTTTGCACTTTGACTGCTGGACACATGCCTCTTTCGTGTGCTTCTATATCTCGCCCTGCTAAAACAAGCAGAACCTATTCCGCATGCATAGAGAAGCTCGCGTGCATGCTGCTGAGGCTGGTCGAAGAAGCTTCAGCCCAAACATGGTAATGTTGCGGTGCCTCGGCAGCGCCTACCTGCTGGTGAAAAGACTCACGCGGCAGATCTGGTCCGAACGCGTGCGGAAGAAGCGGGGTCACGGGTGCGAAGACACGGCCATCCAGGTTGTTCTGAGACCAGACCAAACTACTCCATATTCCCAGGCGTGGTACCCGAGGTCCCCGTTGGTCCAGCGAAAGCGTTACCAGAGAAGCTAAATGTTCCGATGCAATTCCATATCCCAACCTTATTCCGGCACCTCCAGAGTTGGTAAATTCACCTGGCGGTATATCTAAATTCCCGCGAACATAAGATGGCCACCCAGACTCCCGGAGCTCTTGAGGGGACATGTTCCAGTCCGCCATGGCGATGCAATGCTTGACTACAGTTAGCAAGTAACCAAGCTAGCTCTTCTAGGATCAGGCCGTCGGCGCCGACGACCCCTTCGGAGTGTTTCAAATAAGCTTAGACAAAAGTGACCTCGATGCCCTGGAATATGATTGTCCTGCCTGCCCATTTGGCGCCGAGAAACTGCTCTTGCCCGTCTGGCCCACGCCTGCGCGTATAGGCGACCCGCGAGTGGATGGTGGTCCTTGCTGGGACCCAGACGCCTCCATGCCCCGGGGCCCCTTCTTTGGCCGTCGGGGCCGCAGGGGGCGAGGTGGAAAGCCGTCCCGCTCTCTTGAGTTTCTTCTCTTCCAGGAGGGGAGGGCCTCCTCTGAGGTGAGTGTCGGCGCCCGCGTGGAGCAGGACATCTTGCATATGCTCTGCTGCTAAATGAACTCTGCCGCGCTCGTTCCACTTCGTGTAGTTAGCGAAGTAGAAACTGAAAACCTGCCCAGCGCCGCGGCGTTGCCGAGCATGAGACACTTGGTGGCCTCTGTCAAAGATGCTGATCAACCTGCTGAGCTTGTGTAAGTGGCGTTTTCAGGCTCTGCTGCCGCCTGGGACGCTTGAGGCGATGATGAATCTGCCGCCGACGATGCCGTGCCACCACCTTCGGCTGCGCGCTCAGGAGCTGCCTGGGTGGGTGCATCTTCTCCCCTTGCACGTGCTTCTCCTGCTGCGCCAGTACGACGACGCTTAGTGGCCATCCTGGCTTTGTGTTCTTCGAGCTGCCTCTTCCTCGCCAAAAGAGTTTGTGCCGAAGGTCCAACTGCTGCCACGATGAGTTTGGATGCTTCTTTTGCCAAGGATTCTTTATGCTCTTTCCATTCTGACGACTCTTCCTCTGATAGTTCGAGGTCCGAGGTGTCGAAGTTGGCGCCGTCCTCGGAGTTGGGAATCTGCAGCAGCTCCTCTTCCTCTGTGGCTGCGAGCAAAATGGAGGGGTTGATTGGGGCGGCCTAGGGCTGGAGGACTGCTGGGTCAACATTCGCACAAAGAAGAGCTTGGTGTTTTGCTGCGGCTTCCGCTGCAAACTTTGCCTTCTCCCTCGTGCCGGCCTCCGGCCTGGCCAACTATTCTCGACATTTCGCTTCATATTCGACTGCCCGATCGAGTGCTTTTGCTGCTTTGTGTGATTTGACTCCAGCTTGATTGAGATCATGCTCTCGCTGTAGGTCTGGACGTAGCTCATGCCTGCTGCTGCTGGCTCGGCTGCTGCCTTTGCCTCAAGTGCTTGTAGCTCCCCACCTGCTTCAGGATGCCGACGCTTGAGGGCCTCGAGCAGCTGCTGCGTGGTCGGAGCGAAGGGCGACGTTGCCGGGTGAGCTGCTGCGCCTCCTCCTGGTGCCCTTGGATGCTGCGTCCCTGGCGCAGCTCCCATGCCTGCGCCCCCCTTCGCGAACGAACTCCCGCCCGGCGGGGCGGGGCGGGGCTGGCGGGCCGTAGGCCCAGGCACACGGAGCTCGGTTGGGCAAGTCCTCAGCTGCGGGGCGACGCTCCCCCCCCTTCCCCCACATTGCTAACAAGACGCGTGCGCGCGCCAGTTCCAACGATAGCCGCAAGAAGCGTGAGAGCAGACAAGCTACCCCTTTTGCAGTTCCCCATCGCGGCCGTGGGGCGAGAGTAGTCGTGAAATGGAAGCTGTATGGGGTCGCGAGCCCCAGGCTAGTGAGTCTCAAACATTTTCAGAACAACGCGCCTCAACTGCTCGAGCGAGGTTGGAAGCTCAGGAGGAGGCCCCTTGAGCCAAAATGGCTACGGCCTCCTTCTCCTCCTCCTCCTTCTCCTCCTCCTCCTCCTCCTCCTCCTCCTCCTCCTCCTCCTCCTCCTCCTCCTCCTCCTCCTCCTCCCCCTCCTTCTCCTTTTCCTCCTCCTCCTCCGCCTCCTCCTCGTCCCTGACCCCTCCTCGACCCTCTTCTCGTCCCCCTCGTCCTCGTCCCCAAAGATGTCCACGGTTCGGTGGGCCCAGCCGCGGCGCAGTCGGTTGCCTTTGGTCGGCCAAAGCTCGTCGCTGCCGCGTCTCCTGCGCCCTTCTGGGCCGCTCTCGTCCCGTCTGTCTCGGCCAAAGCTCGTCGCCGCTGGCTCGGCTGGTTCTCGGTATTGCCGTTGCCGTGGGCGGCTGTCACTCACTTCCTCCCTCCCCGTCCCTGCCCCCCCCCGTCCCCCGTCCCCCGCCCCCATCCCATCCCCTTCTCAACCCCCCTCTCCTTTCCGATCTCGCCTCTTCCTCCTCCTGCCCCTCTCTCCTCCGCGGATCCTCTCCTGTAGGGTAGTCTGTCGCAGGGGCCGATTTGCATCGTTTGAAGCAGGGCGAGGAGAACGAGGACGAGGAGGAGGACGAGGACGAGGACGAGGACAAGGAGGAGGAGGAGGAGGAGGAGGAAGAGGAGGAGGAGGAGGAGGAGGAGGAGGAGGAGGAGGAGGAGGAGGAGGAGGAGGAGGAGGAGGAGCGAGGGGGAGGAGGAGCGAGGGGGAGGAGGGGCGAGCCGCGACACCAACTTTTTGGGAGACCCCCTGAGCGCTGGCTGTGCGCTCGGGCCTGCCCGCTGGCGCGGTCTGAGCGGCGGGCCGGCGGGCCGAGAGCGTCCGCAGTGAACCGCAGTGCTCCCGAGATCTCCCTCCTTCCCTCCCTCTCCTCCCTCCCTCCCTCCCTCCCTCCCTACCTCCCTCCCTCCTCCTCCTCCTTCTCCTCCTCCTCCTCCTCCTCCTCCTCCTCCTCTTCCTCCTCCTCCTCCTCCCCGTTGGAGGCGACGGCGACAGCGACGGCCGAGGACGACGGCGGCGACGGCCGATGGCGACGACGAGAGCACGCGGCTTTCTCACCCGTCCCTCCTTGCAAGCGATTTCTTCTCGGCGCGGCCGGCGAGTCGGCGGGGCGGACCATCGCGTTGCGGCACCGTGCTCGAGACTTCGCCACGCGGTGCTGCCGTGAGGCTCGGGGCTCACGGGTGGACGTGCGGGCCCTGCTCCCGTCCGTGCGCAGGTGTGCCATCAAGTTCAGCAGCTGCACGGGCCGAGTGCGGGTCGATTCCAACACATGATTCTCGTTGTGGCGTTGTGCGCTGTCGCAAGCCCCGACAATGTGCCAGCGCAGCAGGAAGCAGGCAGGTTGCGTTTGGCCCCCCTTCCAGCTCAATGCCTTGCTTGAACTGGCACGCGTCTTGAGCATCCTTTGCTTCTGCGCAGCCTCACTGTCCTGTTCTGTCCTCCTGCAGCCTCCCTCGCTCCATGCTGGCACCCTGGACGCTCCTTGGGGGCTCCTCTGGGCTCTCTTGAGAGCCTCTTGGGCCCTCTCAGGGGCCTCTCGTCGACGAAGAAAAACGCCGTGAACATACACTTTTGGCGCTCCACGCAGATTTCTTGGATCTGCGGTGTGCCCCCCCCCCCCCCCCCCGACGGCGTCTCCGGCGCCGCCCCTGGCGCGCTCCGCGCGCCAGGGAGGGGGGCCCCAGCGCAGATCCAAGAAATCCGCGCGGAGCGCCAAAAGTTTATGTTCATGGCGTTTCTTCTTCTTCTTCTTCGATCGCAGGGACCTCTTGGACGCCCGTCGTGGGCCTGTCGGGGCTCTCTTGGGGCCGCTTCGGGTGCGACGGCTCCACGGAGCTCACCCAGAGAGGCTCGATCGAGCCGTCTCGGGCAGGTCTCGAGGGCACGTCCTGGGGCGGCCTTTGGGCCCCCCCCCCAGGGCTATCTTTGAGTCGGGCGTGTCCCTCTACAGGAGGAATAGTCAAAAATAGTAAAACAAATAGTTCGGACGATGTTTCGAGTATTTTTGAATCTTTGAGTATTTTTTGACTCTTTTTTAATTTTCGTCCACATTCCGCCTAAAGGAGGACACGCCCGGCCTAAGGCTAATTATCTCGGGGGATGGTTGGGCAGTCTTGGGGCTGCCTTGGGGCAGTACCGTGGCTCTCTGGGAGCCGTCTGGGGTCGTCTCGGGCAATCCTTGTGCTCTACGAAACTTCCCCGAGTCGACCCGACGCCGAAAAGCATCGGAAACCACCAGGTTTGTTTTCCCCCATCTTGCTTCACCCCATCTCCCGAGATGGAGCTTTTGTTGCGTCACGCCTCCGACCCCTTACTTACCGGCCTCCGTCGCACACTCATGCTCAATTCAGCGTAGTCATACTCACAGTCACTCATACTCATACTCAGGCGCACTCACACTCACTCACTGACAGACCCACTCATACGCGTGCTCACTTGCACTCAGACCCACTCATTCACCATCTCACTCACGTATACTTAGATAACTCCTACGCCGACCGTGCACACTCCGATCCAATGGTACTCTGATCCACTCGCACTCACACTCATACTTATATACTCGGACCATTGGCATCAATATCCGTTCATACCCTGGACTCTGCGCACAAGTCGTTCACACTCTGACCAGTCATACTCAGACTCACTCGTGCTCAGGCACGCGTTCATGGTCACCGTGCTCGTAGCACGCATAGCACTGGGCCCCCCCAAGGTGGAGCCGCCAGTTGGTAGGACATTTGCCAGCTCACGCCCAGAATGGGGGGACGTCTCGAGCGAGGCGTCTGTCGGTGTCTGAGCTCATCTGCTTTGAACGCTCCGTGGCCGCCGCGATGTAGCAGGCGGGAACCCAAATGGGGGAGCCGCCATGGGGTAGAAGATTTCCCCGTTCGCGGCCAGATTGTGGGGACGTCTCGAGCGATGCGCTCGTTTTTGCGAGCCTGAGGATCATCACGATATAGCAGGCATGGCAGGTGGGCGCTCTGAGGGGAAACGCAAGTGGGTAGGCTCTTGCCCGAACTCGGCCATACTGTGGAGATGTCTCGGGCTAGTTGTTCATTTGGCGTCGCCGACTCCTATCTTGTGAGAGCCATATCGGCGTCAACTTCGGCGCCCAACGCCCTGGCGTCCGTACCGCCCGTCCTCATCATAGGTTTCGACGGACTCATCCCAACGTGGCAAGCATAGCACGGGGGCACTGGGGCACTCAAAGGGGAACTCGCTAGGGATCGCTCAGTCGCCACATGCTAATACTATCTGACTTGGGCACAGTGGGGCATGCCAGGATGAGAACTGCAAATGTGGGGATTCCCGCGTCGGGCGTGTTGCAGCCGTTTAAGGGCGGTCTTCGGCTCTAGTGACGTCGTTTGAAGGCCACATCGTTTGCCATTGGGGCTGTCTTGGGGCGCATTCGGGGACGCCTTGGGCCGTCTTGGGTGCTCCTCGGCGCTCTCCTGGGCCTCCCTGAAGCCATCTCGAGCCGACGATCTTCGGGCGCAACCAACAATCGTTCCTGCAGTGCTCCATTATTCCCAGCCATCCTGTGTGGAGTTGGGTCCTCGTTTTGAAGAGAGCGCCCTGCGTCCCTCCGCCTCTGCCTCCTCCTCCTCCTCCTCCTCCTCCTCCTCCTCCTCCTCCTCGCCCGCCTCCCCCATCCCATCCCTTCCTCTGCCCTCCGCATGTTTCTGTTTCGGCGCACCCGTCACACGCTTCGTGGCTCCATAGGGAGCTCCACCGAAGTTCGCAGTGGCGCAGTACGGCACCCATTTCGGTACACCCCTCGCACGTTTCGTGGCCTCATAGGGAGCTCCAACGAAGGTCCCAGTGGCGCAGTTCGCATGCGGTCCCGCCACCCATTTCGGTACACCCCTCGCACGTTTCGTAGAATCATGGGGAGCTCCACCGAAGGTCGCAGTGGCGCAGTTCGCATGTGGTCCCGCCACCCATGTCGGCACAGCCGTCACGCGTTTCGTGGCACAGTGGCGCAGTTCGCATGAGGTCCCGCACCCATGTCAGCACAGCTGTCACGCGTTTCGTTGCCCCACGGGGAGCTCCACGGAAGTCCCAGCGGTGCAGTTCGCATGCGGTCCCGCACCCTTTTTGGAACAACACTCCCACGTTTCGTGTCCCCATTGGGAGCTCCACCGAAGGTCGCAGTGGGGCAGTTCGCATGCGTCCCCGCCACCCATGTCGGCACACCCCTCCCACTTTTCGTGGCCCCTCTTGGGGCCTCACCGCCCGCATGGCGGTTCGGCACACCCCTCACGTTTTTCGTGTCCTGGAGGGCGTCCACCGAAGGCCCAAATGCAGCGCCTGAGTGGCGTCACCGCACCAATTTTGGCGCACCCCTCACGCGGTTCGTGCCCTCACGGGAGCTCCACCAAAGCCCCAGTGGCAGGGTCCACATGGTAGTGTCGCCCCATGCAGGCGCACCTCTCACATGGTTCGTGGCCCCATAAGGGGGATCAGCTGAAGGCCCCAGTGGCAGAGTCTGTCCACATGGCGGCGCCCCCCCATTTTGACGCACTGCTCACGCTTTGCGGCCCCGAAGGGAGCTCCGAAGGCCCCAGCGGCACGGTCCACATAGTGGTGCCGCCCAATTTAGGCGCACCCCTCACACGGTCCGTAGTTCCTTCGGGACCCCACCAAAGGCTCCAGAAGCAGAGACCATGCGGTGCAGCCACCCATTTTGGCGCACCCCGCACACGGTTCGCGGCCCCATAGGGAGCTCCACCGAACGCGGTACCCACAGGTTGGGTCCTCGCCAGGATATTCATTCCCAACCATCCAGTGGTGCTGGGTCCTCGTTTGGAAGACACAGCGCCCCGCGTTCCTCCTTCTCCTCCTTCTCCTCTTTCTCCCCCTCCTCCTCCTCCTCCTCCTCCTCCTCCTCCTCCTCCTCCTCCTCCTCCTCCTCCTCCTCCTCCTCCTCCTCCTCCTCCCCCTCCCCCTTCCTCCAGGGTCCATATGGCGGTGCCGCCCCAGTTTGGCACATCCTTCACACAGTTCTTGGCCCCACAGGGAGAACAGCCGCAGGCCCCGGCGGCGGGGTCCACATGGCGCCGCCCAGCTTTGGCGCACCCCGCGCGCGTGGGCCCACGGGGAGTTCCACCGAGGGCCCCGGTGGCAGGGTCCCACACGCGGTTCTGGCTCGCATGGCGGTGTCGCCCCATTTTGTACGCACCCCTCACGCGGCTTGTGGCCCCATAGGGAGCTCCTCCGAAAGCGGTGCCACAACATGGTTTTCACAACTGTATATAGTTGTTTTTTCTTCGCCAAGCGTTTTATTTCCAGGTCTTCGTTGGAGGACTTTTGGGGTGCCTCTTTTTCCCAACCAGACTTTGTTGAGTTTGGTCTTTGTTTTGAATCAGCAGCGTCCAGCGTCCTCTCCTCTCCTTTCCACCTCCCTCTTGCCTCCTCCCATTCCTGCCTCAGCCGTGCGCATGTCTATTCCGGCACACCCCTCACACGTGTTGTGGCCCCACCGGGAGCTTCACCAAAAACCCAATTGGGCAGTGCCCGCATGGCGCCACCGCACCAATTTCGTGACCCCATAGGGAGCCCAACCGAAGGCCCCCATGGCAGCACCCGCATTGCGCCACCGCACACAGTTCGGTACAGCACTCACACGTTTCGTTGCCCCATGGGGAGCACCACCGACCGCCCAACTGTAGCGCCCGCATGGCGCCAAGGCATTCATTCCGGTACACCACTCACACGTTTCGTTGCCCCACAAGTGAGTTTCGCCGAAGGCCTAAAGTTCTCGCCCACATGGCGCCACCGCAGCAAATGTCGGCACACCCCTCACACGTTTCGTGGCTCCATAGGGAGCCCCATCGAAGGGCCAAATGGCAGCGCCCGCATGGCAGCACTGCCCCCCTTCTTCCCATCCGCCCTGCGGCAATCGTACCTGCATAGGATTGGGTCCTTCGCTTGGATACTTCCTAACCATCAAGTGGTGTCGGTCACTAGCCCAAAACATACCCGGACCCAGGGTCAGCTGGGGTGAAAAGGGCCGCCCGCTAGAGCGTTTTCGGCCTTGCCGCCACCTCGTCTGGGTACGGGTCGGTGCCCGAAACAACCATATATACCCGGACCTAGCTGGGGTGGTGGTTGGGTCACCCCGTCTAGGTACGGGTATGTATGGTGGTTTCGGGAGCCGACCCGGACCCAGGGGGGGTGATGCCCCGAGGGCCCCTTGCCACCCCGTCTGGGTAAGGGTACGGGTATCTTTCGCGCTCGAGAGTCGGGTCTTCGGGGCGGAGGAGAGCACTGGGCGGAAGTTGCACTGGGCCGCTGGGGAACGCTGAAGAGAAACGGGATGGGGGGCGGGCAGGAGGGGCGCGGTGCGACGCGGAGTACAATTATCGGTGCGGAGGAGGCATTGGGCGGTGGTTCCACTGGGCCGTTGGGGAACGCTGGGGCGGGGGGAGGGTGGCGGGGGAAGGGGGGGGTGCGGCGGGGCGGGGCGCGAAGTGACGTGGAATAACACGGTCGGGGTGGAGGGGTGGGGGCATTGGGCGGATGTTCTGATGGGCCGCTGAACTCTGGGGTGGGGGGCGTGGGAAGGGAGGGGCGGGGAATGAGGGGAAAGGTGCGGCGGAACGCCGAGAAGGGGTGGGACAGCGGGGGGGTAGGGGGCAGTGAGCGGGGCTCCCATTGGGGCGCTGGGGACGCGGGTGGGCTCGGGGCAGAGGGCCGCGGATCGGGGGTCCCACTGTGGCGCTGGGGACGTGGGGGGAGGGGCGGGGGCGGTGGGTGTGCGACGCGGAATAGAGCGTTCGTGGCGGAGGGGGCAGTGAGCGGGGCTTGGGGCGCTGGGGACGCGGGGGTGCTCGGGCAGAGGGCCGCGGCGGGGGGGCGCAGAGTGTGCGACGCGGGCGTTCGGGGGAGACGCTCGGGGCAGAGGGGGAGCGTGGGGGGAAGGTGGGTGTGCGCGGAATAGAGCGTTCGTGGCGGAGGGGGCAATGGGCGGGGCTCCCACTGGGGCGCTGGGGATCGGGGCAGAGGGCCGCGGAGCGGGGGTCCACTGTGGCGCTGGGGACGCGGGGGGGGGGCGGGGGTGGGTGGGTGTGCGATGCGGAATAGAGCGTTCGTGGCGGAGGGGGCAATGAGCGGGGCCCACTGGGGCGCTGGGGACGCGGGGGGGGGGGGCAGAGGGCCGCGGAAGCGGGGGTCCCATTGGCGCTGGGGACGTGGGGGAGGGGCGGGGGGAGGTGGGTGTGCGACGCGGAATAAAGCGTTCGTGGCGGAGGGGGCAATGGAATAGACGCGGGGGAGGGGGGTGTGCGACGCGGAATAAAGCGTTCGTGGCGGAGGGGGCAATGGGCGGGGCTCCCACTGGGGCGCTGGGGACGCGGGGGGCTCGGGGCAGAGGGCCGCGGAGCGGGGGTCCCACTGTGGCGCGGGGACGCGGGGGGAGGGGGGAGGTGGGTGTGCGACGCGGAATGAAGCGTTCGTGGCGGAGGGGGCAATGGGCGGGGCTACCGCTGGGGCGCTGGGGACGCGGGGGGCTCGGGGCAGAGGGCCGCGGAGCGGGAGTCCCTGGGGACGCGGGGGGAGGGGCGGAGGGGAGTTGGGTGTGCGACGCGGAATAAAACGTTCGTGGCGGAGGGGGCAATGGGCGGGGCTCCCACTGGGCGCTGGGACGCGGAGGGGCTCGGGGCAGAGGGCCGCGGAGCGGGGGTCCCACTGTGGCGCTGGGGACGCGGGGGGAGGGGCGGGGGGAGGTGGGTGTGCGACGCGGAATAAAGCGTTCGTGGCGGAGGGGGCAATGAGCGGGGCTCCCATTGGGGCGCTGGGGACGCGGGGGGGGGCTCGGGGCAGAGGGCCGCGGAGCGGGGGTTTCATTGTGGCGCTGGGGACGTGGGGGGGAGGGGCGGGGGGAGGTGGGTGTGCGACGCGGAATAGAGCGTTCGTGGCGGAGGGGGCAATTAGCGGGGCTCCCACTGGGGCGCTGGGGACGCGGGAGGGCTCGGGGCAGAGGGCCGCGGAGCGGGGGTCCCATTGTGGCGCTGGGGACGTGGGGGGAGGGGCGGGGGGAGGTGGGTGTGCGACGAGGAATAGAGCGTTCGTGGCGGAGGGGGCAATGAGCGGGGCTCCCACTGGGGCGCTGGGGGCGCGGGGGGGGCTCGGGGCAGAGGGCCGCGGAGCGGGGGTCCCATTGTGGCGCTGGGGACGCGGGGGGAGGGGCGGGGGGGAGGTGAGTGTGCGACGCGGAATACAGTGGTTGGAGCTCTAGGCACTCTGTGCAAGAGAATATCGTGTGGGGTTCCACCGTCGGAGCAATTGAGATTGCCTTGGTCCTTCTCCTTGGCCCACTTCGCTCCTCCTCCTTATCAGCCTATCCAGCTGCCTGCGGCAAGCCCTCTCAACGTGCCTATGCAACACCGTAGCTGGAAGGAGTTTGAATTCTGAACGTTTCGCGTGTCCCCGCCAGCCCATCCAGGAACGACGCCCACGGGGAGCTAGCTACCCTTCTCGGGGAACGTGGCATCTTTGGGGGAACTCGGGGGGCCTCCGTGGGCCAGAGGCTTCTTGGACGCCTCTCGGAGTCTCTCGGAATGTCTCTCGGGCTCTCCTCCGCGTCTTGGGGGCCTCCGTGGGCCAGAGGCCTCTTGGGGCGTCTTGGGGTCCTCCTGGCGACTCTTGGGGGCCTCGCGGGGCACCCTGGTAGCCTCTTGAAGGCCTCAAAGGACGTTTTGGGGGCCTCTTGGCGGTTTTCGTAGCTTCTTGGGCTGGCTGGGGGGCCCCATGGGGCCTCGAGTCGGCATCCCTCGGGGCGGCTGTTCTGAACTCCGCCGGTGCTGGTGTCAACCTCTAGGCCTCCAAAGGGGGGTCTGGGGAGGCGGGGGCTGGTACTGGTTCATGCTTGTTTCGTTGCCACGAGCCCGAGAAAACCCGGCCCCGGAGGCCCCGGGGCCGAAGCACGCCGGGGGCCACGGAGGCACGCTGAGGGCCCCGCCCCCTCCCGGAGCCTCCCTGGTGCGTCCCTGGAGCCCCCCTGGAGTCTTCCCCGAAGCCCCCGGACCCACCGCAGAAGTTCTGGATTTGCCAGATGAGCCGCGCAAAGAAACGGGGCCGTCTTCACCGACATTCGCGCGTCAGCTGCCCGCGCAAGCTCGCGCGGAAGTGTCCTCGTCTCCAAAGTGGCGTGCCGCGCTGGCGGCCCGCGTTGGCTGCGGCGTGAGGTCGCTACTCCACCTTGCGTAAGGCCCGTTTCTGATCGTCGCTCAGATGGCTGCCGGCTTGCTCCAGGACGGCCCAAGACTGCCTCACGACTTCTAAGAGGTCCCCAAGACTCCCCAAGTCGGGGGTGGACAGAACCCCCAACAGTGACACGTCGATTAGTGAATTGTCCGTTTTCGGTTCTCGAGCGGGCGCCGCGGCCGTTATTTTCCAGGCTTGCGCCCGCCAGGTTTGGGCCTCAGGTCGTTTTCACCAAACCACGTTTTACTAAAGGGAGGTCTGTCCATCCCCGACCGAGGCGGCTCCACGAGAACCTCCGTAGCCATTTGGCTCACGACATTTTGTGATTCAAGCGAGTCTGCTCTGCACCGCGTTCCCGCCAGTCGGGCACGCGGCCCCGGTGTGCGGAGAGACGCTGGGGCCATGATCTCCGGCGGCGCGTGGGCCGAGCTGTGCGCCAAGGAGACGAAGTGGCTGTGCCGGTACGCCGTGGAGCGCGGCCTGACGGCCCAGGACGTGGACGCGCTGCCGTCGAGGACCGCGGAGAATCGGGCCGGGCGAAAGGAGGGGATTGGGAAAGGGGGGGTTACGAAATTTGCTGCATGCAGCTGGTTTCGGCCTCACCGAGGGGCCCATTCCTCGATACATGGCTGCCTCCAGCGCCGGGAGGCGCCAGGAAAGTCAGCTACGTGAGCTGATTCTCAACCCCTCCCTTTACTATCCCCCCCTTTCGCCCGACCCGAGAGAAGCCCTATACCTCCCTGCCGCGCGTGGCGTCAGTTCCCGGCGGCGTGGGCCACGGCGGCGACGGCTCCTACACCATGAAGCCGAACCAGTGGGTGCCCCCCACGGACGGCAGCGTGTCTCCGAAGCCGTCCCGCGGCACGCGGGGCCTGCATCCATCCCAGGCGCACGCGCTGTCTGGCAAGTCGCCGATGTCCTACTGGCAGAACGACCAATCGCACCCCGTGGGTTTGAGGAAGGCACACTCGGCGTCCCTGAAGGCCCTGCCGCTGCAGGCCTCTGAAAGTACCGGCAGAGTCAAGGGTGCACCTGACGCCCTTCCCGACGAGGCCATGCCGAAGATCGACGCGGCAAAGATGGACGAGCTGGGTGTCACCTCGCCTCAGTTTCGGAGCAGGCGTCGGGGCATGGTGGCGAACCAGAACCCCGTGGGTGGCTTTCAGTTCATGTGGCCGCAGGATATCCCTGGCGGCCGGCGGTGGTGAATGCCTGCGCGAGATCACCGCTGGCTCAGGGCAACAGCCGCCTGGGGGAGTTGTCCGAGGGGACCCCGATCGGTGACCACATGGGGCAAGGCGTCCTTCAGGGCAGCTGGCCGATATTTTTTTCTTGCGTGTCCGCCGGAGGCGGCAACCGCAGAGTACACAAAGTTTCTGGTCGCGAGATACACGTGGGGTGCTTGCGCAGCTTGTCGCTTCAACTGCAGCAGTCAGGGCCAGGAGATGGCCACGGAGGAGCCTGGAGGGCAAAGAGGGCCGTTCTTCGACGAGGCCCAGCGCCTTGACACGGTTCGAGATTTCACAGACTTGGATCAGGGAGCGTGGACGAGCGACGTGCAGACCCAGCTTCTCTCGTGTCAGACGCCGGCTCCGCGAAGTGTGACCGGCGCAGTCAGAAGGTACTTTCCCTTCCCCCTCCCTTCTTCGTTCGAGAAGCGCGCGTGCTGCAGCACGAGCACGCGCAGTTTTGCGAGAGCTCCGTTCGGGATCACTAGGCCCGGGTCGCGAGACATTTTCACAGCTCCTCGCTTCCGCCTTCGGCCGGGGCCAGGCTGGGGGGGGCAGGGCCAGGGGCCCCCCTCTGTCTGGCGAGGCCCCGCGCCCCAGCTCGGTGCCGAGTGCAGGAACACATCTTCCGGCGGCGGCCGAGCCCGCCTCGCCCCGCTGCCCGCTCGGGCGCCCCCTGGCAAAGCCTCGGCGGCTCCCGACCTCCTCGGCCCTCCCGCTCGCCTGCGGGGGGGACTGTGCTCCGGGGAGGCGGCAGCACCGCTCACCGATGGGCCGTCCACCACGCCTGCAGGGTGGGCTCTCTCTTTTCTTCCGTGCGCCTCAGCTTTCGCCTCGGCTTCGGCTGTGGGTGCACCGCGAAGCGCCTTCGGCATGCTAGTAGCTCACCCAAGCTCACATGGGTGCCTCCCTTTCCGCTCTCCTGCTTCTGCTCCCTTGTGTAGGATGCTCGGTCCGCCCCTGGCGGAGCCGGGACGCCCCAGACCTAGGCTCAGGAGCGGCCTTGCAACGCAAGCGCCCGCTTTCTTGACGCAGTCCACATGCTTCGCGCGCGTTTCCGTATGGGAGCGAAAAGTAACATAAATATAACAGCTCGGAGGCCCGCGCGGATTTCTCGCATCCGCGCCCCTGGCGTGCGGAGCGCGCCGGGGGGCCCCGGCGCCGATCCGAGAAATCCGCGCGGGCCTCCGAGCTTTTATGTTTCTGCCATTTTTCGCTCCCCTGTTCTGGGACATTACCGGCCTGGAACATATCCCTATCCCTATGCTGGGCATCTCCTCATCACGATGCCAATCTTAGGGATTTCCTGTTTTTGTGAGGGTGAATCCCTAAGATTGTCATCGCCTTTTGGCGTGTCAATCTTAGGGATAGGGATAAGTTCGAGGCTGGAAAGGACAGCCCCTCGCGCCCCGGTCCTCCCTGCCCTGCTGCACCTTCTTCGCTCCGGTGGGGCGCGCCGCGCCTCCCTCCGTCGGGGGCCCCCAAAGAGGGTGGTGACCACACCGTGTGGTGAGTCGGTGGGGATGCGGGGTCACCGCACGGTTTTGGGACTCGAGGCCTTCTCCGAGGACGTCTCGGGCGACTGGGGCCTCCAGGGTCCCAAAACCGTGCGGTGACGGACCGCCCAAGAAATGTGGACGTTTGGCCAACATGTTGTTTTTCGAATAGTTTTGTTGTTGTTGTTGAACATTATTACTTCTAAAGAATAATTATTGTTGGGACCCCTGGTGCACGACCCCCCCGCCGCGCCTAGGCCGCAGCCTCATTTTCATCATTTTCGTGAGGAAGTCTCAGGCAAAACGGGGGAGTCCGGATCCGGTTGTGTTGTTACGATCGGTTTTCCCTTGCAAAAAATAAGCTAAAGTGGACATTTCTTGTTCTAACATAACCAAACTTCAAGAATCCCTTGCAAAAAATAAGGTAAAGTGGACATTCGCGCGCGCAAGACGAAATCCTTCCAAAACCTTAGTGTTCGTAGCGATTTTAACATAAAAACATCAAAAAACCAATGGTTTTTCAAAAAAAAATTGTCAAAATTTCATCCCGCGCGCTCTTGCGGATTCGTAGGAAACCCAACACTTTTTAAACATTTCTGTCAAACGGGCTTTTGCGAGCAACTTCACGTGCTTCGAACTTCTCCAACAACGGTTGCGCACCTGCCAGGGCCATCATCCCTGTCAAATAATACCATGCGGGACACATTCGTTTTTTCTTCGCGCGCGCACGCCGAAATCTTCAAAAACCATTGGGTTTCTTAGGAATTTTAGCACCGCGCAACATAAAATCATACGAATCGCACCGTAGGTCCTCGAAAAACATCTGTACGAATTTTCAAAATTTCTACCCGCGCGCGCTGTCCGAATCCTAAAAAACCAATGGTTTTTCAACATTTATGTTACATGAGCTCGCGCGAGCTACTTTCGCAAGCTCTTTCAACGGCGTTCGCGCGCCTGCCAGGGGCCACAATCCCTTGCAAAACATCCCATGCGCCAGTGTAGTAGCCACGGTCGTCCGCAGGCCACGAAGTGAAGTGTCCGAACGTCATAGGGCGGGAAGCTGGGTGTGGGTGGTGGCGAAGAGTCGTTTGGAAATGTGGTAGAGCTTGAACCGGCCCCCCCACAAAGTGGGGGTATTGGCGGGCGTCGTATGAAAACCCTGGCACTGGTGAGAACGGAGTGTCCCCACGTGCTAGTAATTGTTGTTGTTGTTGTTGTTGTTGTTGTTGTTGTTGTTGTTGTTGTTGGTTTTTCGTATTAAAAATGTTTTCCACGATCAAAGTAACCCTGTACGTGAATAATATTGCCGCTGCTTCAAATCATCCTTGTCCTTTCGGCGGCGTTAAAGGTCAATTTCTTCGTAAACACGCTCTCTGCTGGGTGAGGTCTTGGGGGATTTCGAGGTCACCGCACGGCCCGTCACCGCACCGCTTCGGGATTCCACGATCCGGCGGTGCCACGCCTTCCCCCCGGCGGGTCGAGTGCGCCCCGGCTCTCCGTGTCGGTCGCGCCCGGCGTCGGTCAGGAGGGGAAAAACACACAGACTCAAGTAATCGTCGATTCCCAGGAAAGATGGGAAACTATGGGAAGTGGGGGGGAGACGAACACCCAGAAAATATGGGAAACTATGGGGAATCCTGTTATTTGTGTGTGTGTATCTATTTGCGTGTCCCAGGGCCCCTTCCGTCGGGGGCGTGGCGCGCCGCCGAGGCACGCCGTGCAGCTGCGCGGCGCCCCCTCCTGGCGGCCAGCGCCCGCAGGGGCCTCTGTGTTCGTCGGGTGGCGCGTGCGCCGACTTTCGAGTCGGGCATGTCCCTCTACAGGAGGGATATTCAAAAACAGTCAGAAATTAGTCAGGGAATGTTTTGTTGACTATGTTCGGACATTTATTATATTTTCCCGGTTTTATTTCATATTTTTTCAACATCCGCCTGTAGGATGACATGCCCGACTTAAGCCGACGTGCGTCGGTTTTGCTGCCCTCCAGCGGCACGCGCCGGTGGATCGGAGGGCGCCAGCATGCGCCTGCACCGATCTCGAAGAAGCAATCGCGGCATCAGCACACGCATACACACATATATACATACATACATACATACATGCATACATACATACGGTAGGTTCGTGTCGTGTCGACCGGCGGCGACCCCGCCGCCGGCGTTCAACGTTGAACGCCGGCGGCGGCCCAGAATCGGTCGATGTTGAACGATTGGACGTTGCGGAGACGGCCGATCGTTCAAGGTTGAACGATCCAGCGCGGTGTCAGGAACCAACGCCAGGGTCGACACGGCACGGACCTGCAGTACATACATACATACATACATACATACATACATACATACATACATACATACATACATACACACACACATACATACATACACACACATACATACATACATTCATACATACATACATGCATACATACAATCATACATACATACATACATACAAACATACATGCATGTAGGCATGCCTGCATGCATACATACATACATACATACATACATATACACAGACATACATGCATGCATACATTCATACATACATACATACATACATACATGCACACACATACATACATACACACATACATACATACATACACACATACACATACATACATACATACACACATACATACATACATACATACACACATACATACATACATACATACATACATACACATACACATACACATACATACATACATACATACATACATGCATACATACATACACACACATACATACAAACATACATACATACATACATGCATGCATGCATGCATACACACACATACATACATACATACATACATACATGCATACATACATGTATACACATATACATACATACATACATACATACATGCATGCATGCATGCATGCATGCATGCATGCATGCATGCATGCATACATACATACATACATACATTCATACACACATACATACATGCATACATGCATGCATACATGCATACAGGCATACATGCATACATACATACAACCACATCCATCCATCCATCCATCCATCCATCCCATCCATCCATCCATCATATATATTATATATATATATATATATTCATATATATATATATATATATATATATATATATATATATATATTCACACACGCGCATACTTTTTGCGCTCCGCGCCGCGCGCCAGGGAGGGGGATGCAGCGCAGATCCAACAAAACTGCGCGGAGCGCCAAACGTTTATATGTCGACGTCGTTTGTTTCTTCTTTTATGTAGATCGGAGGGCGCCAGCATGCGCCTGCACCGATCTCGAAGAAGCAATAATGGCATCAGCACACACATACACACATGTATATATATATATATATATATATTTATATTCTCTCTCTCTCTGAGTAGGCCAGGGTGGGGGCCCGGGCCGGTGCCATCATCCCCCATGGGCGCCCCCCGGAACCTTTTGGGGGTCGCAGACCCCCTGGGACTGCCCCGGGCCGCTTCCAAATTGCCCACGACAGGCCACGCGGGCCGTACCTGCAGATGGTCAAGAAAGCCTCAAGAGGCCCCGAAGACGCCCAAGAGCGCCCCAAGAGGACCCGAGACGGTTTAAAGATGGCCGACGAGGGCCCCAAGAGGGCCTTCAAGAGGCAAACATCTGCCCATTCCCATAGTAAAACGTACATTTTCAGCATACTCGCTGGCTTCGTCTTCACAGTGCCCCAGATGCCCCCGCGGAGCCCCAAGACAGCCCAAGAGAGACCCAAGAGGGCCCCAGACGGCCCAAAAGGGTCGGCCTGTGGGGCTCACGGAACCCGGCCCAAGAGGCCCCAAAGCCGGCCCAGGAGGCCCCCAAGACGGCCCCCAGGAGGACCAAGAGGGCCTCGTTCGAAATCATGTTCCCAGAAGCCTCTCCGGGACTATGATTTCCGGGTTCCCAACGCCCAAAGACAGCCCCCAGAGGCCCAGACACGCCGAAGATGGCCTCAGGACGGCCGACGACGCCGCCAAAACGCCCCAAGAGCGCCTCCAGAGGCCCCTCCAGAGGGCCCCAGAAGCCGAAAATCATGCGTTTTCCAATTGTTTTTGAAGCATTCTTGCGCTCTCCCATGTTCCGCCTCCCCACGGTCCCGGACCGCGTCAGAGGCCCTTCAGATCGCTCCAAGACGGCCGAAGAGGCTCCCAAGAAAGCCCAGAGACGGCCCAGGAGGCCCCCCAGATAAGTCAAGAGGGCCTCGAGAGCGCCCCAAGAGAGCCCCAAGAGCGACCCAAGAGGGCCCGAAGAGCGCGACATTTCAAGGTCTCCAGCCTGAGTGGCTCCTAGGACGCCCCCGGAGGCCATCAAGAGGCTCCCAAGAAGCCCCGTGAGGCTCCCAAGAGGTCACCCAGAAGCCCCAATAGGCCCCCAAGGGGCCCCCGGATCCTGCTGGACGGATGGCAGCTCGAGGGGTGAGGTGGTCAAGCATAGGAGAACAAAAAGTGGCATAAACATACAAACTCGGAGGTCCGCGCGGATTTCTCGGACGTTCGCGCATAAACATAAATCATAAAAAACCCGGATTTTGTGCTAAGAACATTGCTTTTGTTCCTAGAACCTTTTTAGGTTCTTAGAACGTTTCGTGGTAGGCCTATAAGAATGCCCGGACGATCGGTCCCTGCTAAAAATGGGCGGATCCCGCCCGAAAGGGGTCCCGGCCTGAACGGCAGAACCATCGGGCGCTCGTCGTGCAATGGAGGGCGCTTCTCGCAGTGAGAGGGGGGTGTTCGGAGGGACTGATGAGGAGGGGACTCTGGACGGGGTGGCGTGCTGCGGCGTCGTGGATGCATCGCGTGAGCTCTCTGGTTCTCTCTCTTCCAGCGAGGACAACCACCCGGACCCCGACAACTGGCTTTTACTGAACGGCCCTGGGTGTTTTCTAGACCGCCCGGCCCTGCTCGATTCCTTCCCCGGTTGCGTTTACGAAGCGGCTTCGCGTGTCGGGGTGGTTCGTATGGGGAGGGACTTTCTGCCCTCTCTTCTTCCCGTCCCAGCCCCGAGCCGAGGGATGCGGCCGACAACACCCCGCCCGCAGCGAGACCGCTGCTGCGCGCCTGCGGAAGCTGAGGCGGCTGCTGTGCGTGGCCGCCATACCCCGTGCGCGCAGGCGGCCCCTGAGGTTGAGGTTCCCCTTCGGGCCCCGCGCCTGTCGCCCTCCGCCCGGCTCCGCTGTGCAGCATTATATATATATATATATATATATGTGGTTCTTATTTGCATCTGTCAGCTGCAATTTACCTGGAGTATGTGCTGTGATCATCCGCGGTCTGTATTTGCATTTTTCTAAGCTGCGGCCTTGTTCTTCATGTGTCCTCTTGTAGGTCCACCCCTGGCAACCCGCCATTCGGCTCGCCTGCCCCTCCGTGTCCACCCCTGCCGCTCGTGTGCTGCCCATTCCCCATCCCAGCCTCACCCCGCACATCCCGCCACCTCCGCCACGCACGGTCTGCACAGCCCAGCCTGGCCCGCAGATCCCGCCACCCCTGCCACGAGGGGTCTGCAGGCTGCTCCCAGGGGGGCCACGCCCAGCGCCGTGCTCACTGCAGCGCGGTCCCCGCTGATCCGCGAGCCTCTCTGGAGACTCGCGGCGCCCCCAGGATTCGGCGGCGAGCGAGGGGGGGAAGTGAGAAGGAGAAGGCCTTCTCAGAAGGCGGCGGAACTTCTCAGAAGCCCTCTCGTCTTCTGAGAAGCTGTTTGTGTCTTCGGGGAAGGCTCCGAAATCTTTTCTCAGAAGGCCCGGGGACTTCCGAGCCCTCTGGGAAGGCCCGCCCCTCCTCGCGTCCCCCCCTCGCTCGTCGCTGAAGGATACTGCCTCTCCTGGCCCCCCTCCCTGCCCCTTCGCCTCCTCGCCCCCCTTCCCCCTCCAGACCCTCCCCTGCCCCCCCCCCCTCCCTCTCCTGGTTTCGCTCTCCCTCCCTCTCGCCCTCCCCTGCCTGCTCTCGCCCCTCGCAGGCTGGTCGGCGGCAGCGGCGTCGGAGTGGTGCGGGAGCCGAGCCTGCTCCAGGGAGGGGCGCGCCGCATGTCTGCACGCGCGGGTCGGGGAGGAATAGAAGGAAGAGGTCCGAGGCGGGGATTTGTCCATATCCACCGCCGGGGGGATCGATCCTCGCGGAACCCTTCCCAAATCTTCCAGGAACCCTACGAGAACCCTCCCGGAACCCTTCCAGGAGGGTTTTCGCAGGGTGTCGGGAGTGTTCCGGCTGCTTCGAGAAAGGAAACCAGTCCCCAGCGGGCCCTGGAGTGCCCAAAGCTGGAGGAGAGAACGTCATCGTAGAAAAGCACACCGATGCCGATCGATGCGTTACAGTGGTCTTCCACCCCGAGCCAAGCCTCCAGGTCGGTTCGGGAGGTCGCCGCGGCGACCGCAGCGGCCACGATTCGGGTCGAGGCTTTCGTCAAGGAGTGTCATCAGACGTGGCTAATCATCACCGATTTGGTGACAGAGAGTTGTTAGTCCACGTCCAACATGGGCAGTCCTGCCTTTGCGGTCAGGGGTCGATTGTCGCGCAACCATTCGACGCCGCTTCCTCGTTTTCGTTTTTGGTTGCCCTCACGGGGTGGCTTCGTGACCACCGCTGGATTCGCCTCGGAGTCCTGGTCGGGACGCTCCGCGGGGGAGGTCCGGGGGGCGATGCCATACTGCTCCCCAGAGAACGACGGGCGCACAGCAAGCCTGTGATCAAACACAGCTACTGACTCGGATCTAGATGTGTGTGGCGTTGGGATCGCCAGAGCCTCCCCTCACGCTCCACCACGAGGTTGCTCACGCTTCGCAAGTCCGCACCGCTTGGGCTTCCCGGGAGCGCTCCAGGACCTCCCCCCCTGGTACAATTTTTCGGGGTTCTCGTTTTGAACAGGGCACTGAGGGTTCCACTTCCTCCTCCTCCTCCTCCTCCTCCTCCTCCTCTTCCTCTCCTATTTTTTCCTCCTCCTGCTCCTCCTCCTGTCTCCTCCTCCTTCTCCTCCTCCTCCTCCTCCTCCTCCTCCTCCTCGTCCGCGTCCTCCCTCCCCTCCTCCTCCTCCTCCTCCTCCTCCTCCTCCTCCTCCTCCTCCTCCTCCTCCATTCTTCTTCCTTATAAGTAACTCCTCCCTGTCGCACCCCGAGGCCAGTCGGAAGGGCGGGCCAGGCGCTTCGTCTAAGACTTTCTTACATTGGCAACAGCTTCACACATGGAGCGTGGGCCGCTTCCAACATCTGGCTCTCGCGATAGCGCCGCGCACATTCATTTTCAACAATTGCAAGAGTTTGACGGATTGAAGGCAAGTCGTTTTCACAACGTGGTTCCCGCCTCGGCGCCGCGCGCATTCGTTTCAGAAATTGCAAGAGCTTCACGAATGGATGGCGGGTGGTTCTCAACATGTGGCTTTCGCGTAGACGCTCGATTTAGATATTTGCAAGAGTTTCACGGGCGGAAGGCGGGTGGTTTTCTATTTGTGGCTCTCGATTTAGCGCCGCGCACATTCTGTGTCACACATTGCAGCAGTTTCATGGGTTCTCATGGCTAACGTACCAGAAAGTGTGCTCAGGAATGATTCAGGATTGTCAGGGCGCAACAGTTACGTTGATTCGCGGTGTTGAGGTCGCAACCACGGTGTTCTGGCACGAATCAGGATCGTCATGACGCCGCAGTCAGGTTGATTTGTGGCGTTGGAGTCCCCAGATCATGTCTTGGCACGTTCAGGATTTTCAAGCGGTTGTCTCCCAACGGGGCATTTCCTTCAGTGGACATTAACCCTTGTATGGGGGGCTATGGGGAGGGAGCTCGGAGGGAGGTTTTATCCCAACGTCGTTGACGGGTTTTGGGTTTACACAGGTCCTCCTCCTCCTCCTCCTCCTCTCCTTCTCCTCCTCCTCCTCCTCCTCCTCCTCCCCCTCCTCCTCCTCCTCCTCCTCCTCCTCCTCCTCCTCCTCCTCCTCCTCCTCCTCCTCCTCCTCCCCCTCCTCTCTTTTCCTCCCCTTCTCCTGTATCCATACGCATATCAGTCCATGGCACTTCCGTCGTCGCGTGCCTGAGTGCGATAACCGTAGCCTGTGGCGACCGAGCGCTCCCTGGCTGCTCCTCCCTGGGGTGGCAAGTTGCTGTGCCTGCCGCGTCGCGGTGATCACTGGGGGTGTCCCAAGCGAGACGAGCAACCCGCTCGAGACATCTCCACGATCTGGGCGCGAACGGGCACGTTCGGAAGCCCCCGTTTTTTTTTTTTTTTTTTTTTTTTTTTTTTTGTTTTCAAACATACTCGAACATATAACGCGCGTTATGTGGCCTCCAACCCACTCACCAACCCAGCAGCTAGCATAACGCCCTCCGCTTCACCCACCCCCGTTGCAGCAACGCCTGTTGTTTAGCGCACAGGTATGCTATTTGTAGTGCGCGCGCAACGTGTTATGTAATGTGCCAGCGACTCACCCACCCTTTCAGCCACCTAGCGCGCGTTATGTGGCTGGCGGTTCCCTCTCTGGGTGCTATACCACGCGCTTCGCTCGGGACATCCTCACGGTCCGCTCTGACGGCAGAGGAGCCTTGGCCACCCGGAGACCGCCAGAAACTTCCCCACAAGTTGGGCGCTAACGGGCCAGTGCCACACCCTCTTGCGGCTGCCCCTTGCGGTGCTGAAGCACTCGCCGCGCTCTGGACATCCTCACGATCTCTGTTCCGAAAGCAGGAGGAGTCTGGGCCACGCGACACAAGCACGCCGCCCGAGAGACGCCCCCACCATGCGGGCCCGCACGGGCGCTTTTAGAGCCATTGGGAGGTTTCGAAAGCCCATCGGAAACGATAAGGCGAAAAAGCAGCAGCCACTGATTTGTCAAACCAGTCGGTCGACCACCTGCGCCCAGAAGGCAGGTGGGATCTGCTGGCGCCCCAGCCGTCCTTTTAAAATGCCAACGCAAAATGGTCGCGGGGCGGCCGTGCATGCTCCAAATGTGGAGGCAGAATTCGTCTTGCATTGTTCTTTGACTGGGATGGTGGGGGGGGGTCAGCATGGTTCCTGGTTGGCCATCGGTCCCCTGGGGGAGTGGGTGTATATTAATAGGGAGCAGTGATCAAACCCCACTCTAGATAGCACATCGTCTAGCTCACTCCCACCCGCACTCCCCGCTCGTAAGTATCACCCGAGCCTGAGCCTCGGCATCGCTCGGACGTGTGCATTTTTCCTTCGGCGAGGACCATCGAGGAGCATCCTTAATCATTTCGCGAAAAAACCACGCACGAAACCGAAAAAAGCACAGGAAATGGACGTCCGAGCGATGGCCAGGAGCATGTTCTGGGGTCTTTGGATGGACAGCTCCTGGGAATCACGACCGACGGCGAGGTGCGCCGCGCGTGCCAGGCGCGGCGCCCCGGGGGCCCGGGCGTGCCAGGCACGCCTGGTGCGCCAGGTGCGCCATGTGCTCCGCGTGCGCCGGGTGTGCCGCATACAGTCGGGGCCCTGAAGAAGGAACCCTTTTCGTTGGGGAGGGGCTCGGTGTTCCTGAAGTGTTTCACAGCTTGCCCCAGGTTTTCCTTCCGTTTTCGATAGGAAATCGAAGTCTAACTTATGGAAACAAGAGGCCTCGTTCCTTATTTAGGCTTCCTTAGGTCAAGGCCCCGACTGTACTCCAGCCGCGCCAGGTGTGCCACGTTCGGGGCACGTGCAGAGTGTGTCAAGTGCGCCTGCGCACGTGGCAGCACACGTCGGGAAACGCGTCGGCCCCCACCGTCCCTGTCCAAAACCAATGCCCATCATTGTGTCTTTCGGGCTTGCGCACAAGAGGACATACGCCACCGCCCCCGCCATCCCTGTCACAAACCACTTGACAGTGATCGCGGGGTGGCCGCGCACTGTCCAGATAGTCGCGAGGTGCATTTTGTACTGTTTTGATTGGGGATGGGCGCAGCAGGCAATATGCCAACACCCCCGCCGTCCCCTCTCAGAAAGCAATGCGAAGTGCCCGCGGGCCCCACGAACACGACTCAAGAGTTGGCCCCAAGCTGTATTCTGTGTTGTTTTTCGAAGGGGATGGTGAGGGCGGCCGGGGCAGTGTCGCGCGCACGCCGCCGCCGCTCCCCCGCGCGGCGGGGGAGCGGCCACGGAGGAGGCCGGCGCGGCGGAGAGCACCGGAGGGCGGGCCGAAATTTGCGCGCGGACCAGAAGCTCGAGGCGAAGGCAGCCCGTGGCGTCGAGGGCCTCCCGGGAGGCCCTAAAATCAGGAGGAAACAAACACTCAGACACAATCTTCGATTCCTAAGGGAAATATGGGAAAATATGGGAAGTGGGGGGGAAGACAGAAACCCAGAAAATATAGGAAAATATGCTTGTGTGCATTTACTTGTGTGTCCTGGGGCCCCTTCATAAAAGGCGAACGCCTCCCAAGCTCGCCCAAACACCGGGGGTCGCCAGCGGTGCCCCTGGGCCAAGGCTGCCCCCAGCTTCTCGCTCCCTCCTGGAAAACCCCTGGGACACACTGTGGGCCTTGTGATAGGGGTGCTCTGGAGGCACGTGGGGGCCTCCTTGGAACTCCTCGGGGGGGGCCCTTCGAGCAGCGCCCGAAGGCAGCTCCGGAGACGCCCCCGCCCGCGGCCTGCGCCGCGCCCCGGGCCTCGAGCGGCCCGTCGCCGCTCGCCGCCGCCGCCGAGGGCGCGCCCCGGGCTGCCGCCCGCGCGCGGCGGCGCCCCCTCTCGGGGGCGCGCCGCGGGCGAGGGCGGGCCCCGTCGGGTGGGCTGCGCATGGATCGCAGCACAAAGGCTACTCTCAGCACGTACAATACTCGGGGGCGGCAAAGACGGGGGTGATGACTAGGAGGGGGAATATCATGGCGTGGGCCATGATATCTCCGCAGATTTCATGGCGCCTCTGCTTATTTCATTGCGTCCCTGGCCCCCCCGCTGGGCAGCGCACATGCCGCCGGTCATGATTTGCACCCCCCCCCTCTTGGACCCCCCCCTTTTTGGCCGCTCCCGAGGTTGGATGCGCATGGATCGTAGCACAAAGGCTACTCTCAGCACGTGCAATACTTGGATTCGGTCAAGTCGTCTGCAAAATATTCATCACTTCCAAAGTTGGAGATTCAGATTAAGCGCGTAACCTTCCACGGTAATAGTGTTCGTATGCAACAGGGCCGAGACCGCATGCTCGTCATGTAACAATGGAAATGGTGGACAACACTGCTTAGGCAGGGTGCGTTTCGTATCTTTTTTCAAGAGGGATATGGTGGTTGTGGGAGGGTTGATGGTTCCTGGTTGGCCGCCGGTCGCCTGGGGGAGTGGGTGTGTATTGATGGGGGACAGTGATCCAACCCTCCCCCGAAGGGGAAGAGGGAGGGGTTGGAAGAGAAACCGCCCTAGACCACCTACGCTCAGAGGGCTGGTGGGATTCGGATGCCCCCGCGCAGACGTGCTCACGGAGGTGACGGTGGTGTTTCTTGCGTGCGCGATCCGCGTGGTGGTGTGCGCTGTAATGGGCGGGGGGGGCGCAGGGGCCATAGGTGGAGATGCTTGTGGGCCACGGTCCGTTCGGGTAGTATGCCGACGTAGGCGGGGGGTCGGCATACGAACCTTGCTTTTGGCACCGTCCGTGGAACTCGCTGCAGGCCAAGATCCGTGTGAGAGGTATGCCGGAGTAAGCGGGACAACGTTATGAAACTTCCTTCTGGTGCTGCAAATGCGTGTATCTTCTGAGCACGATCCGCGCTGTGGGCGTGCCACTATGCGAAACTTGTCTCTAGGGACGTAGGTGGAGATCGCTGTGGGGCGCGATCCTCTTGAGGGGTGTGCAGGCATGGGCGGGGGGACGGTCGGCCAAACCTGTGTCTGGGGCCGTCGCTGGAGCTCCCTAGGGGGGCGCAATCCATGTGGCACAATCTGTCCGAACAGCTTGTTCTACAACTTTAATTTGCTAAACCCAAGCGCGCGTAAAGCGCGCGTGGTTCCAGTGCCCAGAACAAGTAAAGTCGGGCATGACCCCCCGCATGAGGAATAGTCACGAGGAGTGCAAGGATAGCTTGATCTTAATGTTCAGGAGGGAAAACACACAAAAACAATTAATCGTTGATTCCCTAGAAAATATGGGAACATATGGGAAATTGGGGGGGCAACAGGAACCCAGAAAATGTGGGAACCTACGGGGAATTCTGTTATTTGTGTGTATTTATATATATGTGCTTGTGGGCCCCTGCAAATGCTTCGGCCGCCCGCTTTCCCCCCTCCCTCCCGAGGAGGGCGACGTGGTGAGGGCACGAGTGCTGCCCGCAGATGCGGGCGCCCTTAGCGGCCCCGCCGCCGGGGGGGGGGGGGGATGGATTGTGCGGCGCGGCCCCGCCCCGCCTCGACGGCGTGCCCGCTGGCGCGGGGGGCGGAGGTCAGGCCTTTCCTGCCCCTGCTCCTCCTCCTTCGCCTCGTCGTCCTCCCTCCCGCCTCCTTTTCCGCCTCCTCTTCCGCCTCCGCCTCCGCCTCCCCCTCCTCGTCGTCGTCCTCCTCCTCCTCCTTCTCATCCTCCTCCTCCTCCTCCTCCCTCCCCCCCCCTTCCCCGCGGAGGGGGGGTGCGGGGGAGGGAAGGGAAGGGAAGGGGAGGGATGGAGAGGGAGAGGGGGGAAAGGGGGCAATCATAACGTTCCTCTACCAGGAGAAGAAACGACAACATGGGGAAACACCGCTTCCGTCACCGGGGGGAAATGGGGGAGGGAGGGCGAGGGAGGCAGGATGGGGATGGGTGGGGGCGAGCTAAGTGCGCTCGCGTCATCTCTGACGTCCTACCCCTCCCTCCCATCCCTCACCATGGCTTACATCTCCTCTCTATTCGCGTAGTTGGATGTCGAGCAGGGCAATGGTCGCAAGAACGTACGCGAAGCATGGTAGAGCATGGCATGACATGGCGTAGAGGAGCACGGGGGAGCGTAGCATGACATAGCATGGCGTGGCATTGCGCAGTGAAGCATTGCATCGCAAAGCATTTCAACGCAAAACTTGGCACGGCACAGTGGCGCAGACCACCACCGCACAGCATGTCATGGCATGGCGCTGCGTTCCTTGGAGGGTAAGTGGATCGTCTTCGAGAGGTCTGGGCCGGTCTGGGGTCGTGGCTCCATGTCTAGCTCCTTGGGCTCCCCGAAAAACTCCACACAAGGCGGGGGAGACCACCCGCTTGCTCTGCTTTCAACATCGCCTTCTCGAAGCAGAAACGGGGCTCCCGCTTGATACTTCCTGAAAGCGACGACGACGCCCCAAGGGGTGGCTTCTGTAGCCCCAAAAATCAGCGAGTCGACACCGAATGTGTAATCACTCCCGATGGTTTTTTCGGGGGACCATTTTCTAAGATTTTGGGCCTATTTGGAAGGACCGAAAACGCCCGCGCTGCAGTGGGAGCACGATTTGGAACAACCAGAGGCGCAGACATGGGGCCAGAGCTTCAGCGGGAGGAGCATTTCGAAAACAACCCAAGCGAAAACTCATTTCCCGGGAAGCCTGTGTGGTAAAGAACAGTACGCGGAGGGGGGCCAGACATCTCCAGGACGGCATCATGGGAGAGAGGAGAGTAGTATTCACATTCTGTAATTGTACCAACGGTACGGCTACAGGTTTAATTGCGTAGTGACGATTGCCACCTTGACTGAAGGCCCTCCAGGGTCCCCGCACAATGATTCACCTTGAAGCGTAGGCCACGTGTACGGTACCGTTTGACTGAGCTCCAGTGGAACGACCCACAAGTCAAATGGTGTAATTGTGGAGAGGGGCGGAGCGAGGGAGCGGGGGCGAGGGAGAGGGAAGGGGAGCGAGGCAGGGGGAGGTGACAATCTAGGCCTCCTAGATGGGTCGGAGTAGATGGGGTCGGAGGATCGCGCCGCATCGCCGATGCATCGACGATGCGGCTCGATGTGGAGACCGTGCTTCCCCACGCCGACGTCGCCGACGCATCGCCGATGCATCGCCGATGCATCGCCGAAGCATCGGCGATGCTTTGGTGATAGGGCGCGATCCTTCGACCCCATCTACTCGGACCCCATCTGGGAGGCCTGCAGGCTTAAGTCGGGCTTGTCCCTCTACAGGGGGAATATTCAACACAAATCATAGAAATATTGTCTGGGGACTACTGTTTTTCAAAGCATGTTGGGGCATCTTTTGAATACTTTCTGAGTATCTTGCATTTTTCGTCCAAAGCCCCCCTGTAGGGGGACAGGCCCGACCTAACTCTAGGCAAGGAGGGCAAGAGGGCGGGCTTGCCCTGTGGCGCGGGGCCGCCCCGGCGGCGCGGGCCGCCCCCTGGCGCAGCGGCGCGGCCGCGGGGACGGCTGGCGGTCGGGCGGGCGGGACATGCTGTTGCGCAGCGGCACCCAGTTCGGGTTGACCCAAAAGGGGGTCCAGCGACAAGGGGGTGGTGCAATAGATTTGGTGCAATAGATTTGTGGGGTTGCAGTACATATGGGGCGTGCGATACATTCCGGGGCGCAAATGTATTGCTGGATTTCGCGTGCAGTACATTAGTTGCAATACAATGCAATACAATTCTCCGGCGCAATACGTTGGCAACACAATTGCCCCAAATCTATTGCACCACCCCCTTGCACCTGGACCCCCTTTCGGGTCGCCCAGACCAGTGTCGTTCACCCTGGCCTCAGGTCGGGCATGCCCCTCCCTAGGAGAAACATGGCTCGGGGACGGTGTATTGATTCCTCTTTGACCATCCTCGAGCATTACTTTGTTGAGTCACAATTTTTCGGGGGTGGACAGAACCCCCAACAGTGACACGTCGATAAGTGAATTGTCCGTTTTCGGTTCTCGAGATGGCGCCGTGGCCGTTATTTTCCAGGCTTGCGCCCGCCAGGTTTGGGCCTCAGGTCCTTTTCACTAAACCACGTTTTACTAAAGGGGGTCTGTCCATCCCCGATTTTTCGGTTTTCTGTCAACATCGGCCTGTAGGAGGGCATGCCCGACCTGAGCGCAGCGGCACCCAGTGTCGTTTACTCTATCCCCATCCCCGCCGGGCCAGGACTTTTCGGCCCGCCGCCCCACCACCCTAAGAGTGGAGAGCCCTCGAGGCCCGCAGGGAGCTGCTGTTATGCCCTGCTGGGGGGGGGGTGCAGATCAGGAGGGAAAGAAGCACACAGACACAATCAATCGTCGACTCCCCAGAACATATTGGAAAACATGGGAAGTGGGGGGGATGACAGCAACCCAGAAAATATGGGAAACTATGGGGAGTCCTGTTATTTGTGTGTATGTATTCGTGTGTCCCAGGGCCCCTTCAGCAGAGGAGGCCCATGCCAAGAAGCACCCTGCTTGCCTCCAGGGTGCCCTGGGCTTCCTGGGCTTCGAGGCTTTTTTGCCATGGGACCGCGAGAAGTTCCCACACCAAAAGTCCAGGGACGCCCTGGGGTCTCAGGGTTGGGTTGCTTGTGGCAGGCTTCCTGTGGACTGGCCTCCAAGTCCAGCCTCAGTGGGGCCCCGGCCACGCCCATGGGGGGGTAGGGATCGGTTGTAGACGGTGGTCAGGCAGGTGCGCAGAGGTGCGCCTGCACCGCTCGGGGACCGAGCTGTGTCGGAGCGTTGTGCGTCGGTGGCCAGCGGTTCTCCCAGCCCTCGGGGTGGCTCCTCGCTGAGATCGGGCCGAACGAAATGGGGGGACAGGGAAAGGGGGGGTTACGAAATCTGCTGCATGCAGCTGGTGTCGGCCCCGCCGCCGTGCCCATTACTCGATACATGGGCGCCTCCCGGCGCCGGGAGGAGGCGGGAAAATTTGCTACGTGAGCTGATTCTCAACCCCCCCTCGCCCAGCCCGATGAGAGCGTTCCTGGGTCGTCCTTAGCGGCCGCCAGGTGGCCGAGTTCCGAGTTGTGGCTTTCGTCGGCGAGCGAGGGGGGGGAAGTGAGAAGGATAAGGCCTTCTCAGGAGAGGGTGGGACTTCTCAGAAGCCCTCGGGCCTTCTGAGAATTTTTCTGTGTCTTCGGGGAAGGATCAGAAAACTTCTCAGAAGGCCTGGGGACTTCCGAACTTTCTCAGAAGGCCCGCCCCTTCTCACTTGCCCCCTGGGCGCGCCGCCTAGGCTTGAAAGCCAAGCCATCGATCCTTTCAGGCCTCCAGCGTATGGAAAGAACAGGGAAGCCATGCGGAGTGCTTCTTTTCGTCGGTCTCGGCCTCCCGGGGATCTCGCGCGGGCCCCGGGAGGCCGTCAACAAAATCGGCTCAAGACGGGAAGCTGGCCTCGGCCGGGGAGAGATTTGGGAATTCTGGGGGCCTTGAGGAGGGCGAGGAGGGCCTTGGTTGGGAACTCTGGAGGCTTTGAAAAGCAAGGAATTCCAAGACTTGCATTTTCAAGTTCGCCAGGCAGCCTCGCTACGCTTGCCATAACATGACCTAACTTCTTCCCGTCTCACCCCGAGGCCAGTTTTGAGGGCGGGCCGCGCGTTTCGCTTGAGACTTCGTCACCATTTCTGATTCTGAAGCTTAAAACTTGGCAACAGTTTCACAGGTGGAGGGCGACCCGTTTTCAAAATGTGGCTCTCGCCTTCGCGCATCGTGCATGCTTTTGAAATATTAGCAAGAGTTTGCCGGACTGAGGGCGGCTCGGCTTCAAAATGTGTTTTTCGCCTTACCGCCGCGTATATTAGGTTTAAACATGTGTAAGATTTTCACGGATGGAGGGCGGCTCTTTTCCAAAATGTGGCTCTCGCCTGAGCGTTGCGTACATTCGTCTTTAACGCTTGCAAGAGTTTCACGGGTTTCCATGATCAGCGCACCAGAAATTTTGATTCTTTAGGCTTACGCCACACCGCCGACCCCTTGTTTTTTTGGAGGCAATCTTGGACGTTTTGGGGGCGTCATGGCCCGACTTTATCCCCCGCATTCCTATCGTCGTCGTCTTTGCTCCTCCTCCCAGTAGTCGGCCCATCCCGCCACCGTGCTTGAGTTGTTGTTCAGAGGCCTCTCAGATTCAGGAGAAAGTCCAGATTCGGTGCGCGAGGTGCAATAATTTCTTGAAGACGGAGGCGGAAGTGGCGGCGAACCAGTACGACTCGAAAGATGCGGGGGAGAGGCTTTGCAGGGCGTGCGCCCGCAACGAGAAGGGTGGGCGGAACGAGAAGGCGGACGCAGAGAATCGCAAGCGGAAAGCAGAGGCGGACGCGAAGACGCTGACGTGCGCGGCGTGCAAAGGCGCGTTCTCGGACACGAAACATTTGAAGCAGAAGCAAGTGGAACATCATCGAGCGGCGAAAGGAGCTAAACTGGTGTGCAGAAGCTGCGAGGAACTCGGGTTCACAGCGCGCAGTTGCCAGGCTTATCAGTGCAGCGGCGCGAGCAAGAGAGGACTACCAAAGTCGGCGTTCCCCGGCCCTCACAATGTCCCGCGCAACGCAAAGAAGGGCACCCTAAAGTGCAAGACGTGCAAATGATGCCCGATCGGTTGCGCGTACTGGGCAGAAAGGGAGGGCGGGAAGAGGAGGATGGGGGGTGAGGCGGAAAATGGGGGGGGAGAAGCATCGGTGAGGATGAGCTGAAGCGGGGCAGGAAGAGGAGGAGGGGAACGAGGAGGAAGTGTAGGAGGAGGAGGAGGAAGAGGAGGAGGACGGGGACACTGAGATGAGGCTCCGGGTTATGGGGCTGGGCGCGACTCGAAAAACCGGTGTGTTCAGGGATGTCCGTTGGGATCTTGCGGGGGGGCTTCTTGCGGGCCTCTTGGAGCAGTTTCGAAGGCTCTTGGGGGCCGTTTTGGGACCTCTTTGTGGCTTCTTGGGCGCCTCTTGGAACGTCTTGGGGGCCTCTTGGGGGGTTATTGGGGCCTCTTTGGGGCCTCTGGGGGCCTCCTGGGGGCCTCTTGGGACGTAAGGCTGGGTTTTCCGGTGCGTGGTCTCTCTCTGGAGCCCCTCTTGGGCCCGTCTCCGGGAGGTTCTTGGGCCGTCTTGGGCGGCTCTTGGGCCGTCTGGGGGCTCTCTTGGGCCGCCTTGGGCGGCTCTTGGGCCGTCTGGGGGCTCTCTTGGGCCGTCTTGGGGGCGTCGAGGAGGCCTCTTGTGCCGTCTTGGAGCAGTCTTGGGAGCTTCTTGGGCTGTCTTGGAGCGTCGGAAGGCCGAAAAGGCGAAAATGACGAAAACATCGAGAAAAAACCAATGAAAATCAACGATTTTGGCCTCTTGGGGCGCTCCACGGGGGCCTCTTGGAGGTCTCTTGGGGCGTCTTGGAGGTCTCTTCGGGCGTCTTGGAGCCCTCGTGGGGCGTCTTGGAAGCCTCTTGGGGCCTCTTGGGCGCTTCTTAGGGCGTCTAGGCGGTCTCTTCGGGCGTCTGGGGGCCTCTTGGAACGTCTGGGAGCCCTCTTGGGGCCTTTTTGGCCCGTATTTGGGCCTTTTCGGGCCCGGAAGAGCGTCGTGAGTCGCTCGTGGTGGGCACCCCCCCCCCCCTCCAAATCGACCGGACCGGGTTCCCCGGGGAGGGGTTTGGGGAGGGGGAAGCATCTCACACGCCGATGACCCAGGGGGTCGGCGGATTTGGAAGGATTCAGGAATATGAGGGTGCAGCAGTTACGCTGGCTCGCGGTGTCGAAGTCCCAGGAACGGCGTTTTGGCACGATGCAGGATCGTCCAGACGCAACAGTCAGGTTGATTCGTGGCGTTAGAGTCCCGAGGACAATGTTCTGGCATGCTTCAGGGTCTTCAAACAGTTGTCTTCCAACGAGGCAATTTCCTCAGTGGACATGAAGCGTTGCAGGGGCCTGTGAGGAGGGAGCTTGGAGGGAGGGTTTATTTCAATATCGTTGATGACTCTTGGGTTTACATTGGTCCTCCTCCTCCTCCCTCTTCTCCCCCAAGGAACCCCTTCACCACCCTTTCTCCGTACTCTTCCTCTTGCTACGTCCAGAGGGCCCCCGAAATCCCTCTTGGGCATGTCTTAGGCCGCCTTGGGTGGACCGTTGAGGGACTTGGAAGCCACCTGCGCCGTCTTCGTGGTTCTTGATAGCCATCGCTGTCATATGTATATGCATATATATGTATATATATGTGTATATATGAGAGGGATGGCTATCATGATTGTGACGGAGGCGATAACGATGGTGGTTGTGGTGCTGATGCTTCTGATGATGGTGATGGTAATGATCCGTGAGTCATCCCTTTCCAGCTTCAGCTCTGTCCATCCGCGCATCTCTGGCTCCCTCCCCTGTAGCTCACCTCGTTGGCGGCCCCAGGAGGGGAAGCTCCGAGAAGTGTTTCGCCAACGATGCGCCAACGATGCTGCAAACCACTTCGCCTTCCCAGTTCTTCTCCTCATATGTCCCTACAGGTATTCCTTTCTATTGGTGGAAGCGCGCCCCCGGTGGGCCTACCTATGCGAGACCCCGTTCTGTGAAGGATCCGCTTCGCATCCGTTCACGCTGCAGTGATCGCAGCGAGGTAGGACGATAAAGTTTAACAAGCGGCCATCGATTGTTCCTTGTTCAAGCCATTTGGAAGTTCTGGTCACACATGCTGCGGACGTGTCGAGCGAGGGCCTCATTTTGCAAAGGAGACGCCCTCCATCCGTGTAGTTGTTCTGCAGTTCGGAATGTTGTGCTGTGGTACTTGGGCGAACCTCAAGCTAGGGCCTCGCTTTGAACACGAGCCGGTTCGCATGCTCGTCGAGGTCGCAGGTTTTTAAAGCCGAATGTCCGCGGTGCGAAAAAGCGTGAGCCGCACTTTGATAGCGATTCGGCCTGCATGGCTGTAGTTGCTGCCGTCGTTCAAGACAGGTGTGGACGGCGCTACGGCGAGACTCACCAGCCCTACACTCCATCGGCATGAAGTTTAATTCGGACATGTCCCTCTACATGAGGAGTATTTCGTGATGTCAAAATAGTCCGGGGACGATCTTCCATATTTTTTTATTCTTTGGAAATATGTTTCGTCAGTTCCTTTTGTTCCTCCACAAGCCGCCTGTAGGAGGACATTCCCGACCTACCATTACGTGTTGGAGTTTGTTTTGCCTCAGGGTGCTAAGTTGTGCAGAGGTATCGAAAGCGAAACGCCTTGCCTGGCCTCACGGACGCGTCTGTTGATGCGACATGGGGGGGGAGGAGTTTGGTAAGTCTTCAGGTGGCGCGCGCAGACAGCCCCATCCAGGTACCCAACGGTCGTTGAAAGTAGGTATTTTTGAAGTCCCAGATCTCAATCTACTTTAGGCGCCCTCCTACTTCCATGATCGAGTGGTTTTCCCTCTTGCCTCCTCTTCAGGAGGCGGGCGGAGGCCCAATCTACTCCCAACGCCTTCCTACCTCATGGTTCTACCTACTTCTTCCGGCCGATGGGTAGTCCTAGCTGGTTTCAACACATCCCCCGAATAGCCGAAGGATTGCAAAAAACCCAGGATTGCAAAAAAACCAAGGATTGCAAAAAAAGCAAGGATTGCAATCCTGTTTTTTTTTGCAATCCTTCGTTTTTTTGCAATCCTGGTTTTTTTTTGCAATCCTTCGGTTTTTTTGCAATCCTTCGTGCAGTCTTAACACCCCAAGCTTCGGGCGCGGAGCGCTTCCGGGGCGCCGCCGGAGGCGGCGCCAGGGTGTCGCGGCTGCCCCGGGCTGCTCGGGGGACCTGGTGACGCCAGCTGGAACCACCTGGGGAGGCTGTGTGTGCACAGCCCGACGCCTTTCCGGTGGTGCGACAGGGGGGGGTACTTCATCGATTACCAGGGGAGTTTTCCTTTGGTTCACTCAAACGGTACTCTACTTCATCGATGCTGTACCTTATCGTGCCACGTCCGTCTGCACGGTTATCGAGGGCATGTTCCCTTTGCCTTGGCGGTGGGGTTGCCTCGGGTCATGGCGCATTCCCCTTCCTTTTCCCTCCTCTCCTTCGTCCTCCCTTCCTCTCTTGTCTCATGTTGTGCTGGATGTACTGGTTCGGCCGACTAGGCCATTCAGTAAGGGGACAACCGCACAACGCCTCGGCAGGCCAGGAAAAGATACGCTGCAAGGCGAATTCGTATCATTGGCAATCTGATTTCTCTCCCTCCTCCCTTCCTCCTCCTCCTCCTCCTCCTTTCGCTCCGGCGTGCAACCGCCCGAATTTCCGCTCCGAGTTTCGGCCACGTTCGCAGGACATATTTTCTGCGACTGGTGACCGTGGTTGGATGTGACCGGTTTTTCATCCTTCATTACCATTGTTGCGTGGATGATAAGACCCACCCTTTCGGCCAACCCGATCTTGACTGTCGTTGAAGGTGGGGTTCCAGTCCGTTCCAGTGGTGTCAGCTCATCATTGTAGAACGTTCGTCTGGCCTCGTGTCAATCGCGGGGGAAGCCTTGAGAACTAGCTCAAGAGGTTGTTGGCCCGCGCTTGGAGCCGAGTGCCGAATAGTTTTCTTCGATTAGTTTGTAGCGTACTGCCGGTACAGACTCTGCTTGCGGATCTCAGCCGTCGCCTGCCGATGTAACTTTCATGACGCTGATCGACTTGGCATATTCTAACAAAAGTGGTGCGACAGGGGGGTGTGCTCATGAGGGATGTGGGACGGACGGAGGCCCTCAAGCAGATCCCCGCGGCACCGAGGGCGTTCGCAGCGCTCGCAGCGGCGCCGCGGCTGCCACCGCAGTGGCATCCGCCGCGCCGGATGGGCCCAGCGCCGCCGTCGCTCCAGGCGGGCGGGCACCGTGAGAGTGAAGGGGCCGGCTGGTCACGCAGCGTCCCTGGGTGCGTGGCCAGGGTGGGGCTCCGGTGGTATGGCTTCGGGTGGCGCGCAGGCAGCACCCCCGGGCAAGCCCTGGCGCCGGCCTCGGCAGGCTCCTCCCCGAGCAGTCTGGGGGGGTCTTGACGCCCCGGCGAGGGGTGCGGAGGCCGCCCGGGACTACCTTGGGGGGCCCTGTGAGGCCAGCGGGGACCACCTGGGGCAGCTGTCTGCGCTAGGTATCGTTTAGCCAATCCCCATCCCCATCCCCATCCCCTTCGAGACCCCCACCAAATTACCACCCCATTTGGGGATAGACCCCTCGAAACCTGAAGGGAACGACCTATATTCCCATCTAAGGGGTAAATCGGTCTGTGGGGCCCAGGCCATGCCGCTGGGGATGGGGATCGTTTAACGATACTCATGTGCGCAACCCGAAGCCTCACCAGAACGGGCCGACTGGTCTCGCGCTGGCCCTCGGTGCGTGTCCAGGGCTTGGTCTTCGTGGGACGCGTCCTTCGATCCGTGTGCCTCTGCTCGTCTGCGTGGGGCCCGCCAGCTCGCGGTCTGCCCACGGTCAGCTCGTGATCGGTCTGCGATCCGCCCGGAGGGT
>CAUYUJ010001960.1:0-30000 GCA_963575745.1 Prorocentrum cordatum | reverse complement strand
CTCCTCCTCCCTCCCTCACCCACGCGCAACACATGCACGGCATGTACATGAGACACGCGTGTACATACAGCCCTTCGCATGCGCACGCTCGCATACACACCATACAGCGCCAGAGTACGCCTGGCATGTTCACTGCACCATACACCCAGGGCGTGTGCACATCCAGGCTAGCAGGGCGTGGCAGGCATTGCATTTCCTCGACACCACAGGGGGTGCGCGGGGGGTGGTCTCCCTAGCCGAGGGCGTGGCAGGCGTGGCACTTCCTCGACACCACAGGGGGTGCGCTGGGGGTGTCTCCCTATCCGTTGCAGGCGAGCAGGGCGTGGCAGGCTTGGCACTTCCTCGACACCACAGGGGGTGCGCTGGGGGTGGTCTTCCTATCCGTAGCAGGCTCGCAGGACGTGGCAGGCGTGGCATTTCCTCGACACCACAGGGGGTGCGCTGGGGGTGGTCTCCAATTCCGTTGCAGGCGCGCAGGGCGTGGCAGGAGGCGTGGCATTGCGCATAGATGTTAATAGCACGCAAACACGCATAACACTTAAATTAAGTATGTGGGATTCCTGGGTAGCGTAATTTTTCGTCCAAGATCCGCCTGTCGGAGGACACGCCCGACGGAAGGTGGAGGTCGCCGTACCCCCCGTCGCAAAAGGTCAGATGGAGAAGCGGGGACCACCCGCCACCGAGCACCCGTCGGGGGGCGGCCGCCCCCGACGACTGGCTTCCGGCGGCGGGATCGCCTGAAGTCGGGCGTGTCCCTCTGGGGATGTCCATTTCACCTTCTGGGGTGGCCCCAGTTGCCTTCAGGGACGAACCTGCCTGAAGGCCATGTGGTTGGCCTTCGGGAAGGTTCGTCTCCGACGGCGATGCTTTCGGCTCTTCGCCCTCTCATAGCATCCTCCTCTTTCACTTCAAAACACTCTTCTTCACTTGTTCATCGGGGCCCGAATCATAGCTCCTGTTGGCAAAATCATAAGTCCGCGGGGCCAAAAACAGCGACACCCTTTGGCAAACAAAATAAGTTCTTTGGGCCAAAACAATAAACCGTTGGGCTCCAGGTCCAAAACCGCGACGCCGTTTAGGAAAAAAACATGAGTTCTTAGGGACAAAACAATAACACCCTTGGGCCAGGCCATAATTCCAGCAGGAAACAAACATAGTTGTTTTAGTAAGGGGTGGTATATTCCTGCCCAGCGGGGGCGTTGTTTTGGCCCAAGGATCGCGTATGTGCTTCGTGCACTGGGGGCAACACCCTCACAACAAACAACAATAACATCACTGGGTCAATACATTTCATTGTGCGTTTCTGTCAGGGGGGGTATAATTCCTGTCCAGAGAGGGCGTGCTTCTCGTCCACGGATCGCGCGTGTTTTTCGTGCAGGGGGGTAGTTTCGCGTCCAAGGATCGCGCGCGTGTTTCGTGCAAGGGGACGCGTTTCGTCTTGGGAAGCCATATGTCTCGCCCCAAAAGGCGTGGCCCTCGCCAGTGGTGCGTTTCTCGTCGACGGACGTTGTCGTTGTTTCTCGGGGCGGGCCATGCATGTCCCCTCACCTCTTTCTCACAGCTCCGATTGCCGTCGCTGTCCTGCAGCCATTTGCGGCTCTTTCTCTTCCAGCGGCTGCGTCCCATGAGCCTCTCTTACATTGACCATAAGTTGGTGCGGACGTGCAATACGCATGGTCGGATCGCGCCCGATGGCAGCTTGGTAATACATCAGGATGGCGTCCGTTTTCTGGTTTCTTCATTGTCCAGGGACTTCAGAGTGGCATGGGCTCTGAGGGATTGGCGCGGGTTCCTTTCGTATGAGATTATCGAGAGTTGCAGGTACGAGCTGGCTCCAGGCTGCAGTATGTACAGGAACTTAGTCCTACGTTGAACACAAACTCATCACATTCCCACAGTCAGGTTTCAAACTTCAGTGTCTCACGAATGATGGGGGAATGCCTCACGATTGCTCCCCCCGATCGGTCTGTCGAGTTTGGATCCCCTGGAGGATCTATGTGCTGGACTCCACTTTGCAGTGTTTGTTGGTGCCCGCTCAAGCGTACGATTGGGACAGAGCGAAGAGTCAGTTCGACGTGCGAGTTCACTTATACGCTGCCGCAGCCCCCGTGCCGTTGCTTGACGCTGATCAGCCGCCGCCGCAACCCGTGGCGCCACAGCTGCAGCCCCCGGTGCCCCTCGCGCTGGCGCTTCCAGGTCAGGACTGCGATGCCACGGCGGATGCGTTGGCTGTGAGAGACAGAGCCCTGGCCGCGAAGGACAAGGAAATTCAGAGACTCAGGGCCTGTGTCGTCGGCCTCAAAGTTGAGAGGAAGGCCCTCAAGAAGAAACTCAAGAGGAAATCCGACAATGCCGAGAAAAACGCGAAGGCTCCCAAACGGAAAGCAGGGCGGGGGCAGACAGGGGGACAGGAAGAGGGGGAGGAGCTAGGCCGACCCCAGGGGCGCGAAGATAATCGCGCTTTGTCTGGCCGGGAGCAGCGCGAGAGGGCGAGTTGACGCGAAGATTACCGCGCGAACTTAAGTGACCCTGGGCAGGGGCGTCGCAGTTCTGATCTGGGAAGGCTGTCAAACTTGCTCGGAAAAACAGTGGAGTTGTGACCGAATTCAAGAACACCAAGAAAGCCGACGCCACTAATACCACGAATCTGCATTACTCAGGAAAGGTCGGGCTGGAAGAAATATGTCCCTGGAAATATTCGGGCAGCTGGGGGTTGGGTAGGTTCGGGGTCGCCCTCAACTTGCCCTCAACCCCCCGAACGAAACGCTGCTTCGGGATAAGTGTTTCGCCAGCCCGTGACAAGGGGGGCTTCCTCTTGGCTATGCGGCGGTGTCTTTCGAACGTCAGTGCCAAGGGGCTCGGCCTTGCTCTGATGCGGGATTTGTCGCACAACACGGTGAGCCGGTGGGAGGTGAAGCTACGGGCAAGCTTGAACGCAGCCAACAGATCGTGGGCTCGGCAGGTCAGCATGGACCTGGCGCTCCACGGGAAGATGGGGGATGCTGCACCTGGTTGGAAATTTTTATTCAACCAATACTGAAGCGACGCCACCAACTCACACGTGTGGCAAGACTCCAAGCTCCACACGACGGAGTACCAGGGGTGCTACACCAACATAGCCGTGTCTGGAGACAGCGACGTCAGGGCCGTCATGGCGAACCTCGACAGCAGGACGATCATAGGTGACCTCCAGATCGTTGGTGGAGGGTCTGGCCTTCACACGCTCGGTATCATCCGGAAGCAGCTCCGATCAATAGGGGCCTTGGAAAAACGCCACAGAGACCCTTTGTGCGATAAACATTTGGCTGGTTTCGTTAATCTCGAGGGCATCCCCCACGACGATCCCGACAAGTTTAGGGTGTTTCCTGGTGCTTTGTGCGATTTCGACGACGAGCCCGTCCAAGGCATCCCCGGGGAGCTCTTGGCGTTGTGCGATCACGCCGCTGATGCGGTTCGCCGGGGGCGCTGCAACCCCCGCGGAAAAACTTACGGGGGTTGGGGAAGAAGGAGTAGGAGGAAGGAGGAGGAGGGGCATGAGGGGAGGGGGATGAGGGGCCGATGGAGGAGGTGGAGGAGAAGGAGGGGGAGAGGGAGGGGGATTTCTCCTCCTCCTTGACCTTGGACGCCTAGCCCTGACTCCTTCACCCTCGGGGGACTGGCCCCCCTAAAACAGGATGGGATTTTAGGGGGGCCGGTCCCCCTAAAACGAGAGGGGATTTTAAGGGGACCGGTCCCCCTAAAACGGGATCGGATTTTAGGGGGACCGGTCCCCCTAAAAATGGCGCCCATTTTAGGGGGGCCGCCCCCCTGGGATGAGGGCTCGAAATGTCCGTTCGGGTCCACCGTTTAGCCCTCGGGAGAAGCGGGCGCGGCGCCCCTCCCCCTCGCCTTTTGTCCCGCAGGCTCGCGAGGCGGACGCGGCGGCCCCGGCGGTCCTCGCGGAGGCGCACGCGGCCCCGGCTGCCTCAGATGTCGAGCTGCTGGGGCTGGCGCCGGCGCCTGCAGGAGCGGGGCGGAGGAGGGGGGAGAGGAGAGAGGGGGCTCGAGGGAGGCAGGAGGATGGAGAAGGAGGAGACTCGAGGGAGGCTCGAAGGAGGAAGCTCGGAGGAGGGAGGTGAAAGGGGACCCGAGAGGACGCGGCGACGACGACCGCGGCGATCTCGACGGCGGCATCGCCAAAGTGTTCATGGTTTGGGCGATTACCACGGATGCTGGGTCCGATGAGGTATGGTGCCGTGGAGTTCTCAATACGCTGACATCCCCTTTGAAGCACGTCTTGTTTGTTCACATCGATTGCCTTCTCCACCAATACCAGCTCATGGTACTGAACGACCTCGCAATGACAGACGAGTTGTTCAAAAGTATTTTCGGTGCGTCTTACAATTTCTACGCAGGCCTTAGCAAGCTCATGATCGTATGGAGAACGCGCGCTCGAGAAATATATGATAATTGGGTGGTATTACACGGCGTATCCGAGGCCGTGGAGTTCGCTCGGCTTGTGCCTCCGAAGTGCCTTCGCGGCAGATGGGGTGCAATATCTGCGTGTCAAGAACATTGTTTGCGCCCGCCCACTGACCACCTCGTCGCAGTGCTCGAAAAAACGTTCAAAGAGGATGCCGACAAAAAGAAACGCAAGAAGAGACCGACCCCCGCTGCCCAACTGGACGAGGTCGGCGTCGAGGATTCCCAGTCGTATTCAGAGAAGATGAGCAAGTGGCAAACTGCTGCGATGGAAGCCTGCCGTGATCATAAGTTTTGGGCAATGATGAGGATATCATTGAAATGCCGCGAGCACATCGATGGCTTCGCCCATCACGTCGGGAAGAGACGCGAGGGTGAGCCCACGTCCCTGGCCAGACTAGCGTGGGGCGGATGCGCGTCCTTCGCCGCCAAACTGGGATCGGCTGGGGGAGACCTCGACGCTATGTGTGACAAGCTCGACATCTCCAGCGAGCCCGTGGCCACGCAGCCCAACTTCCGGGAGAAATGCAGATTGGTTGCCCGCAGGTTGATGGAGAGACACCAAGCCGATTTCCACGCGAGGATTACCTACCGCATTGATGATGACCTGAACGTGCGTTTCCTCGTCTGCTGTCTGAAGCCGCCGCAGGACGGGTTTTCCAGATGACGTTTGGAGGAGGTGGGCGAGGAGGGGGGAGGGGGAGGTGGAGGAGGAGGAGGAGGTGGAGGAGGATGAGAAGGAGGAGGTGGAGGAGGAGGTGGAGGAGGGCGAAGAGGACGAGGAGGGGGGGGAGGAGAAGGTGGAGGAGGAGGAGGAGGAGGTGGAGGAGGAGAAGGAGGTGGAGGAGGAGGAGGTGGAGGAGGACGAAGAGGACGAGGGGGGGGGGGAGGCAGTGGTCGCCCCCCCCGCGGCGGCGCCTAGTTCCGGTGCGAGAAGCGCCAAGAGTTCTGCAAGGTGCTGCTCGCCACCGAGGACGACCTGCCGACCACCATGGCAAAAGTTCGGGGAGGACGAGGGGGTGGAGTCTGGGGAGGGGGGGAGGAAGAGGCGGAGGAGGAGGAGGGGCCGGAGGAGGCGGAGGGGGAGGAGCCAGGTGTGGCGGAGGAGGCGGAGGAGGAGGACGGGAAGAGGGGGAGCCGGAGGCAGAGGAGGAGGCCCCCCCCCTCCTCCTCCCTCCCTCCTCCTCCATACCTCCATCCCCCTCCCCCCTCCTCCCTTCCTCCATCCCTCCCTCCCTCCTCCCTCCCTCCCTCTTCCTCCTCGCCCTCCATTCCCCCCTCTCGCTGAAGGTGAAATCGGCGTTCTTAGCAGACATTCAAGCCTGTGCCCAGGATGGCAAGATATCGCCCCCGCTGTACGTCTTATCGCGCCTGTTTGCCCTGAAATGGTGTCCCCATGCGCAAGAAATCGAGGGAATAAACAACATCATACAGCGGGAGTGCAGGGCCTCGCCGAAAATAGAGCTCCCCCTGCTGGACGCCAGAGTGGCCATCAGGAAAATGATCGGCCTGGGGGGCAGGAAGGATAATCGCAAAAAGTGGAAGCATGTGGAGCCAAGGGTACACGAGTTGCTCGATCGAGCACTCGACTACGCCGACTTGGCGGGGAGGGGGGCTTTTGATAAATCCCGCTGGCCCCCTGCCGTCTGCCGTCGTTCGCTTTCCCCCCCCTCCTTGCCCTTTCGTCGCCGCGGCTGGACGCAGCTCGAAAAGCGGCCCACTTCGGGGGCCCCTCCCCCTCCCGGGCCCCCTCCCTTTCGACAACGGCGGACGTTGCCCTCGGCTTAGGGGGATGGGGGCGCGTGCAAAGGCAGACGACGTGTTCGCCGATGTGTCGCGCTGGATGCTCCTGGCGCCTGCTTGTCCACGAGTGCTGCCGTCATATCCGAAGCTGCATGCCACTGGGCATTCGCCGGCGGCTCTGCGGTGGGCTGCTCACAATGGCAAGCGCGTGTTGGAATGCTGGAAAACTCAAGGTATCGAATTCACGCGTGCTATGGTGCATATGAATGGGCGCCCAGACGCTTGGTTGATTTGCAAATCTTTCAGAACAACTGTCGTTATGAAAAAGTTTATCGCTCGTCTCGATGGGGGCGGCAATATGATTGGGTGTGCCCCATCCGAGCCTCTCGTCATGAAATCTTCTGTATTCGTGCTCGGCGACATGTACCCCTCTTATGTTGACGGCAGTGTGAGCACGTGGCGCCTCTGGCCGATGGTGGGGGATACCATCGGCTCCGACCACTGCGATCTGCCCGCCATGGAGGGCCCGCCGCCCCCCAAGAAGCAGACGAAGCCGAAACCCCCATTGGCCTTGGCCGCGCCGGACGGGCTTCTTTCACTGGAGGACCGCGCCGTCGCTGAGGCGGCGGGCGGCGACGACGGCGGCGACGACGAGGAGCCAGATATGGAGGATATCGATGCAGAGGAGGTCAGCGCAGCCGAACTTGCCAAAGCTGAGGGGCACGCAGCGGCAGCAGGCGGCATCGACGACGACGTGGAGCGCAAAGCTGACTTGTTGGGGTGCGGCAGCGACGACGACGACGACCGTGGGCCCGCTGGAGACTTGGGCGATGTGGTTGTGCTCGATCCTGCTCCGCAAGGCCCGGATCGGGCCGATATTCAATCTCTCTGCACGTCCCTCCTCCCCTGTATCCCCATCATCATCCTCCCCCTCCCTCTTTCTGGGCTTGAAATCGGCCCCGACGCAGGTTCTCACCCCGCGTCTGTTTCCAAGGGCCCCGAGGGCCCAAGGGCGGCCCCTGAAGCCTGAGGCCCTGAGAGCAGAGAAACGAAAATCAAAGGTCCTTCCTCCATCCTTCCTCTGCCCTCCTGTCCCCAAGCTTTCCTCCGCTGGTCGGCGCCCCCCCTCCCCCGCCCGAGAGGCGTCGGCGATGGCGCCGATGCTGGAGGCGGCCCAGGCGGTGCTGGAGGTCCTGCGGTTGCCGCGGCGGGGGCAGGGGCCGGCGATCGCGCTGAAACCACGTTGCAGTCCTGGCGGGACTGCACGATTGCAAACCGAGGCTTTCCGAGTGAGTCGTTCGGTCCCAAATCCGAATCGTCGTCCGGCACTGCCCCGAGCGAGTCCTCGACGAGGGAATCGACTCGGAGAGGGTCGAGCGACGATTCGGGGAGCGGCCCGAGCGACTCAGCGCGGACGACGCCGAAAACTGCGAAGGGGGCGGGGCCCCGGCCCCTGACGGGCCCCCGACCCCCTTCGAGTGTTTTCGGTCTCGCCGCGGGGGGGTCACGGATGACAGCAGACAGCAGTAGCTGAGTAGCTCGACGATGGCTTCGAAACGGCGCCGCTCTGCACCCCGGGGGGTCCCGGTGTTCCCTTCCCCGAAGTTCGGGCCCCGAAGGAGTCGGTGCAAGACAGCTTGATCGTGCTGGTCGAGGCTGCTCAACAGCGGGCCGCCGCGGCCCCATCTGTTGAGTCCCTCAGCCTAGTCGTCTTGAAGACGACGGAGGGCCATGTAGTCACGCTGTATAAATGGAGAGCGCCGTGGATGACAGGCGGAGTTGTAAGAGCAGACCAACGTGGGAAAGTGATCTGTGCGATGCCTGGGCTCCGGCCAGATGAGAAGGTCGGCCCTTTCCCGCCAGGGTCTGAAATCATCTACCCTGACACCGGCGTGCAGATGGTGAAGCCCAGGGCGGACAGACCAGACGTGCCAGGCACTTGGGGGGGGATGGATGGGGGTCGAACGGTTCACCTGGGGGGGGCTCCAAGAGGGGCCACAAGAGATCCGAGACCGAAGACGCTGCGGGGGCAGGAAAAGGCGAAGTAACGGAGGAGGAGGGGGGAGGAGGAGGAGGAGGAAGGAGAGAGCATGACGAGTAGGATGGAGGAGGAGGATGAGGAGCAATGAGGAGGAGGAGGAGGAGGAGGAGGAGGAGGAGGAGGAGGAGTAGGAGGAGGAGGAGGAGGAGGAGGGCGGAGGATACGATGGGGACTGGGGAAAGGGGCGACTTGCGCGTTCCAGAGGCATTGTTATGAGAGCAAAGCGCATGTGCGAGGCTGCAGTCGACCGGTCTCTCGGCAAGATAGAGAGCGACCCTTGCTTCGCATGTGGCCGAGGCGGCGACGTAGTGGAGGGCTGCGAGCAGACTGAGAAGTGCCCGTTGTGTTTGATGACATGGCACCCGTCGTGTTGCAGCGCACTCGCCGCCCGCAGGGGCGGTGGCGGCGGGGGGGCGCCCTCGATGTCGACGATCCTCGGCGATGACGGCGAAGTGCTGGCGCCTGACACTGCGCTGCAGGACTTCGCGCCGAGCTGTTTTAGGAATTCAGTGTTGTGCCTGCTGTGCACTGGCGTGGCCAAGCACGAAGGCGCAGGTGGCGCGGCTGGGGGTGCAGCCGATGCAAGTGCAAGCGGCAGTGGAGGGGTCCCCCCCGCTGTCTAATTCGTTTTCCCCCTCCTCCTCGTCCTCCACATCCTCCTCCCCCGTCCTCCTCCCCCTCTCCTCCCTCCCCCCCATCCCTCCTAACACTCACGCCCGCATAGACGCGGGCCCCCCTTCCCTTCCGGGGCCGAGTGGGGGGAGGGGAAAGGGCGGATCGCCCCGGATGCGTTGAGCCCCTCGCCTGCCGCAGGGTTGCCACGTGAATGAGGGGCAAGTGTGCCGCAGTGTTGTCACGTGCATTAAGTCGCATTGGGTATCGCACTGGCCACATTCCTTGCCTTCCTTGAACGAGATCAACTATCTGGTCGACCCGCGGGGGCGCGAAGTCCGCGCTTCGCGCGTCGCGGTGCGGCAGGCTGCCCGCCCTTGTTGGGAAGGCGGGGGCTCCTCCGCACTCCGCCCTCCTCCTTCCCCCTGCCTCCCCCCCCGTCGTCCTCTCTCCTCCCTCCTTGCGCCTTCATCCTGGGCGGGCGTCGACGGCGCGCTGCGCGGCCCGGGTTGTCCTGCGGCGGCGATGCAGTTCAGGAGCGTAGCCGCCTCGGCAGCAGAGTATGAAATAACGTTGCAAAGTCATGCATCGAATGCGTTCAGGGATAAGATCTGACGGCAGGGCCATTCAGGGATAAGCTCCGACGTTCCCCAGACCCTTTCGGATATGAGCTCCGACGCCATCCCCGTATGCCGTCAGGGATGAACCCCGAAGGCCACCAGGACTCTTTCAGGGATGAGCTCCGAAACCCTTCCCCTCCGGAACCCTTCAGGGATGAGTTCTGAACCCCACCGCGGGACCCTTCAGGGATGAGCTCCGAAGCCCTCCCCCTTCCCCCGGGGCCCTTCAGGGATGAGTCCCGACACTCACTCCCGAGACCCCTCAGGGATGAGTTCCGAAGTCACCCCCGCTCACCCTGGACCCTTCAGGGGTGAGTTCCGAAGCCCACCCTGGGACCCTTCAGGGATGAGCTCCGACGCCCACCGCCGGGAACCTTCAGGGATGAGTTCCGAACCCCCCCGAGGCTCTTCAGGGATGAGCTCCGAAGCACCCGCTCCACAATCCTTCAGGGATGAGTTCTGAAGCCCACCCCCCCCTCACCCGGAACCCTTCAGGGATGAGTTCCGAAGCCCACCCCGGGACCCTTCAGGGATGAGCTCCGAAGCCCCCCCCAGGGCCTTTCAGAGATGAGTTCCGAAGACCACCCCTGGGACCCTTCAGGGATGAGCTCCGAAGCCCCCCCGGGGCCCTTCAGGGATGGGTTCCGAAGCCCACCCCCAGGACCCTTCAGGGATGAGCTCCGAAGCCCTCCCCCGGGGCCCTTCAGGGATGAGTTCCGACGGCCATCCCCGGGGCCCTTCAGGGATGAGCTCCGACGCACTCCCCTGGGACCCTTCAGGGATGAGTTCCGAAGCCCTCCCCTGGGGCCCTTCAGGGATGAGCTCCGAAGCCCTCCCCCAGGACCCTTCAGGGATGAGTTCCGAAGCCCTCCCTTGGGACCCTTCAGGGATGAGTTCCGACGCACGCCCCCGGGACCCTTCAGGGATGAGTTCCGACACCCCCCCTCCCGGGGCCCTTCAGGGATGAGCTCCGAAGCCCTCCCCCAGGACCCTTCAGGGATGAGTTCCGAAGCCCTCCCTGGGACCCTTCAGGGATGAGTTCCGACGCACACCCCCGTGGCCCTTCAAGGATGAGTTCCGAAGCCAACCCCTTCCCCCTCCCCCCAGGACCCTTCAGAGAGGAGTTCCGAAGTTACCTTCGGGGCGCCTTCGGGGATGAGTTCCGAAGCCCCCTCCTCCCTCAGTGACCCTTCAGAAACCAGACTCACCATCTCCTCCACCTCCACCCCTTCCCTCACATCCCTCACCTCCATCCATCACCTCCCGCCACTCCCTTCCCCCCCCTCCATCGCGGCTGGAGACGGTGCGTATGCCGGCGCGGCGTTGTGCGCATAGTGCACCAGGTTTCCAGGCCGGAGCCAGACACATTATACGAACACGCTTTTTGGTTGTCTGCAGGTCTTTCTGGCGAGTTTGAGGGCTCGGGGAGGGGCCAAAGTGGGGCTCCAGCTTTCGAGGCTGGAACCCAGCGCATTCTACGCTCGGGCTCCTGTGTTATACGCTGACCCCCGGGGCTCTGCCACAACCCCCTGGGGGGGCACCGCTTCCCCCCACCGTTGCCGAAACGCCAAGGAGTTGTGAGGTATATGAATAACTTGTCGTGTTCTTGTGGATCGACGGCGACGGGGCCTCTTGGGGGAAAAACAAGTTTGCACCGTTGCAGGTGCATGCGTTGAAAGCTCGAGCGGTCGGTTGTCTGATTGGTTGGCGCTTGGCTGGGCGGTTGGTTGGTTGGCGGGCCCCGGGACCATCAGTATCAGCTTAATGCATAATGCTTGGCGTTGACGCTCTGCTTAGGGCAGTGGACGCCCGACTAGAGACCATCATCATCAACGTCATCATTCCGACATTGTTTTTGCTCGAGCTGGCGCCGCTGGCCTGGCGCGGGGGCGCAGGCGCAAGCCTGCCGCCGGTTTCCCGGGAGGTGAGTTTCTGAAGCGTTATCTTCAGTGCCCCATGCTCGAGCCCCGCCTTGTCGCGGCTCTCCTGTGCTGCGCCCCGGCTTGCGCGCTGGGCGTCCGGGCGCCCGGGCGCATCTCCGTGGTGAACTCGGTGCCAGATGCGTACAAATGGGTCGAGCACTCCTTCTACGTGCTGAAGCATTGGGCCGGGGACCGCGTGCTCGCCGATGTGAGGCGCGGCGCGTCCAACATCAGGGTGTCGACCGCCTACAGTGGGATCGGGGGGCCTGAGCACGCCCTTCATGCGATTTGCAAGGGCGTGGAAGCTTTCACTTATGATTCGTGTGGCCGCGAGGCCCAGTGCGACGTGCAGTCAGAGTGGGCGTGCGAATATCTGGATGAATCCCGCCATGAACTTCGCATGCTCCCAGGTGGGCCGCCCGAACACATCTTCTCTGATATCACCGATTTCATATCGGTCACTTACAGACATGATCTACTCAAGTCAGTGGGAAAGATGACATACCAGAAGGCCGAGGAGCTGTTCTTCAAAGGGTGGCGCCGGCTGGTGACCGTGACTGCGCCTTGCGAGACATGCGGCTCGAATTGCGTCGCAAGGAAATGCGACTTGCACATAGCTGGGGCCCCCTGCGTAGCATGGTCTTGCGCGGGGAAAAGGGGGGGAGCGTCTGGCTGCACGTTATTGGGCTTCTTGTGTTGGGTATTCATGCGGTTGCATCTGAAGGAGCCCGCTGTCCTTCACGAAAACACAACCGAGTTCGACATTGGGATACTGGAGCGGTTCCTTTCGCATGAGTACGTTATCTTCACGTGCGTTGTAGCGGCGTCAGCCCTTGGTCAGCTCGCTGAACGGTCGCGCCGCTATACCTGGCTCGTGCGCAGGAGCGTCCTGGACGCCGGCATCGCCCCGCCTCGTTGGAGGATGCCATGGGGGCAAGACTTTGTCAGCATGTTCAGGCGTTCTCTGGGGGCCGTCGATTGGCGGTCGCTCTTCACGCTTGCATCCGAAGATGAGTTGACAGAGGAAAAACAGTGGGCAATGAAGCGTAAGCATATGAGCGGCACGCCACCTAGCGACTTCATCGGCCTGTTGAGTCAGTTCGAGACGAACGTCTTGGAAGGGTACATGCAGGCTGGCCACGGCGCAGACGCTGTGTGCCTCCAGCAGTGGGAAGACGAACGGTCGACGAGCTCTGCGGGCCGGAAGTATATGCAGTGCATGACCAAACATTGCTTCCCCACTTGGAGTTGCCCCCAGGGTAGATGGCTTACTCCTATGGAGACGCTGTGCGCTAACACTTTCGTCTGTTTCCCCGAACACTCCCAGCTCGGGGAAAGCTCGAGTTTCATGCGTGATCGGGGGGCGTTCGGGCTCCCAGAGCGCAACAGGCGCTACATCTTTGATCAGGCTGGGGATAGCATGAGCCTCCCGGCAGTCGGTTTGAGTTTGCTATGGGGGCTCTCGTGGATAGGGGACGTGCGATCCGCCGACTCTGTCGCTGGCCGCGACCGTGGTGGCGGCGGTGGCAGTGGCGACGTATTCCAGGGTTGCCGCATTTTGCAGACCCTCGCCGCTGCGCTCCAGAGCGAGCGGCCCTTTCCCGCTGAAGAGCCTAGCGCCACCGCCACCAGCGCCCCCGAGAGGAGGCAATACAGGAGGCTCAGGCGGAAAACGAATCCATGATATAGCTCGCGCAGCAGTCTAGCAAATTGCCAATTCGTAGCAGGGGAAGAAGAAAAATACCCAACTCGTGGCTCTCTTCCCGCCCCCATCCTTCGCCCCGGCCCATCGCTCCCCCAAGCGTTCCCTGGGGCCCGCTTCGGGCCTTTAAATCAGCCTGCCTCGGGCCCCGGGCCCCGGGCCGGCTCCGCGACTCGTAGATTCCTTCCCTGTCTCCTGGAAGCGTTAACAATGATGGGTTCTTGCTAGTCGCGTCGGGCCTAGCAAAATCACGTAGATCTTCACATGCAGTCATAGTGAGGGGGCCCGAACGGTCTGACAGTCTCCCTGCGTGCTCGGTGCCCCTCCCGCCCTCCCTTCCCCTACCACGGTCCCCTACCTCCCCCTTCCTCAACGGGGCGAAAACGCTGGTCGTGTTTCTCCTTCAACAGCTCGCCTCCAAGGGTCATGCATAGCTTTCTTAGGGCACGTGCGGGGTCCTCCAGATCCGCAGTCGGCAGCGCGTGGCCCGTGGCCTCCTGTGTGGTCTCCCGTGTGGCTCCCGTGTGCTCTCCCGTAGGCCCCTCTCCTATGGCCTCGCGTATCGGGGCGGGCTCGGAAGGAGTCTGGCGGGGCATGCAACGAGCTGCTCTTGTCCCAAGATTGCTGTCCGTTGGGGTCCTGGGGTCGCTGCTCCCCCCCCGTCTTCCGTTGCCGTTTTGGCTCAAGCCCTTGCGCGCCAGCGCCGACCTGAGGTTGAGGCCACCGCTTTCCCAAAGCTTTGTGGCAGCGCTGAGCTGAGCTGCCTGCGATGGCGGTGGGCCCCCCCGTCGTGCCCGTTGAGAATGACTCACAAGAGGGGATGGCGTCCGGCGGCAGCAGGTCAGCCGCGGCCTCAGGAGAGAGCGCCGATTCGCTCGAACAGCAGCAGCAAGTGGCAGTGGCAGGGGCAGGTGACTCCGCAGAAGCGCTTGCGCTTCCTGGGACCGCTGAAAGGCGCATGAGCCTCAAGCAGCACGAGAAGGCCGATGGGTTCTGGTGGGCAAAGATCTTGGCCATGCGCAATGCAAGGCGCCGCGTGACCGTGATGTTGTTCAGGTCAACCGACACGAATCGCTCCCATCGCCTGCTGAAGCGCCACGCCCTCAACAATCGCGGGGTGGAGCGCAAGGTGGAGGAGTGCGCCCAGGGCATCCTGGCGCACGGCCTGCTGGACGACATGCGCGGGTCGATCGTGTTGGTGCCGGCCGCGTCTGGGGCCGCGGACGAGTTCGATATAGTGGGCGGGGGGGCGTTGTTCGATGCTATGTACAGGGCGATCGCTCGCAAGCCAAGCAACGCGCATTGCAAGCGCATCTTGGAGAACGGGGTGGACAATACTATTGTGTTGGACGACAAGACAACGAATGATGAGATATTTTGGATTAAACACATTCATAATCGGTTTCACGGGGGGCAAGGGGTCACGCTGGGAGAATGCTATCGGGTGGCCTTGGACTCGCAGAGAGATTGGACCGGTTACGCCAAGGAGAACCAGATATTCGTCAGTACCTGCCCTCGCAGAGGCATCGTGCATCACATTGTCCTTCCCTTCTCCTTCGCTTCTCTTCCTCCTCGCGCCTCCCGCCCCCCTCCCCCGCCGGCCGCCTGCAGGGCCTTGCACGTGCCAGAAGCGGTTCGAGACCTTCATCTTGGACAGGTGCACGGCCCGCCATGGCGGCGGCCTCCGGGGGCCGGCCCGGGGGGAGGGGGGTTAGGTGTTCCATAAGGGCCAGGGCGTCACCTTCGCGGGCACCGAAGGTGACGCCGCTTGGAAGGGGGCGCCACGAGAGGCCACGAGGAGCCGACGCAGGGCCCCCGGATCCCCGCCCATCGAGCAGGCCCCGAACACCTCCAGGGAGAAACGACACAGGGGCGGTCACCAGATGGCAGCCCTTTGCACCGGAAGAGTTTTGATGTTTGGGGCCCAAAGTTTGGGGGCCCCGAGAAGGGGCCCAGGTGGCCCAAGAGGGCCCCCGATGTGAGTCGTTCGGGCCCCTCCCCCTTCAACAAAAAGAGGGCCGACACTTTCGGCCCATTATTTTTTTTTTTTTTTGGGGGGGGGGGGCCGAGCGACTCACCGAAACTGACCGCATTTTTTTGTTGTCCTCCTTCCCTTCTTCCTCATTCCCTCCTGCTCCTCTCCAGGTACGCAGACTATTTCTCGAAGTGGGACCACTGCGACCATCTGAAGGTCGTTTGCAACAAGCTGGAGGCGGCCACCACCTGGGGATTGCCAAATCATTACGAGGAGTTCTGCTGCCTGATGGAGGAGAGGTGCGACTTCGGCAATGCCGGGCTCTCGATTGTGTGGGCGATCCACCACGCCTACAATTTGAAGACGGTTATATTCGGAGACTGCTTCGTCAAGAGCATTGGCGAGGACGCCCCCGGCTCCATCTCCCCCTCCGCCCCCCCCAATCCCTTGCGTGGATTGACCGACCGACCGACCTCCTACTCATCCTCCTCCTCCCTGGACGGCCTGAGGCAATTATGTTACGGCCGGCCCCTGGAAGGCCCTGAAGTGGTCGTGCAAAACAAAAAACATCCGCTTGCAAATCGGTCTGTCCGAGCTGGCGCTAGCCCCATCCACCTCCTCCCCATCCCTCCTCGCAGTCACGTCCGCGTCAATGTGAGTTATCCTCCTCCCATCTCCCTCCCTCCTCCTCGCCCAGCCCCCCCTCATCCTCCTCCTACTGCTGCAGCGCTCGTCTCTGAGTCTCTGAGGAGATGTGCCAGATGATCTTTTTCGAGGCGCTCAAGTTCACCGTGCCGCTGGGGACTGTGGCGGGGCAGGAGACTGTTTTGCTGCACCCCTTCATCCTCCGCCTCCTCTCCGCCGCCCCCTCCCTCCCCCGTCCGAGCCTTGCCCTGCTCGGCGCTGCCATCTCGGCGCTCGGCGCTCGCTGCGCGGCGGGCTCTCTCGAGCCCCGCCGCCGCGCCGGCCGCCGCCGTCGTCGAGTCGTCGGCCGCAGCCGTCGTCGTCGTCGCCATGGTCAATGGCCTCTCGCCGTCGTCGTCGTCGTCGTCGTTCGACGTCGCCGTCGTCGCGAGTCGCGGTCGCGATCGTCGCCCTCGTCGACGTCGCCGCCGTCGCGCCGTCGCCGCCGCCAGATCGGACCATAGGTTCGGGGAAGCGTAAGACTCGAGTAAGCCAGAACTCGGGTTTGCCGACATGTTTTGACGAGCGCGTCCTGGATTTTGACGGTCCTGTTTTCGTGGGATGTCTGCAGCGGGAGTTCGCGTCAAATTTCAGATTGGGTCTCGTCATTTTTATGGTGGCCCTGTCAGACAGGCCAACCAACCCGAGTCCCCCGTACCCGAGTCTTACGTCTCCCCGATAGGTTCCGAATGGGGGGGAGGGGGTGTATAAACATTGTTCTCCATCTCCAGATCGAGCCAGAGACCCCCTGGTTGCTCCACGAGCACAAGACCATGGCGAAAATCGAGTGGCTGAAATGCCCCATGGCCGGCAGCGCCGTTTACAAGAAGCGCCCCGCGGCTGTGGCCGGCGAGAAGAAGAAGCCGAAGAGAGGGACCGCGGCTTCGACTGAGGCCCAGCTGCAGGCAGCGGAGGACTTGGGCGGCCCAAGAGCTCCGCGGGGATTCGGAAGACCCGAGTAGAGAGGGCCCCGAAAGGCCAAGAGGGCCCCAAGAGGGGCCCATGGTCCAGGTGGGCCGTGGGCCGCAAGAGGGCCCCGAGACTGAAAAAACAAGCCGAGGACGGAGGCACGGTGGAGGAGTGGAGGCACGGTGGAGGAGTGGAGGAGCGGAGGCACGGTGGAGGAGTGGAGGAGGTGCCTCCCCTCCTCGCCCGAGCCCACCCCCCTCCTCCGACCTCCCCCCCCGCCGCAGGACGCAGAGTTGGCGAAGACGGCGCTGCAGGGTGGCGAGGCGAAGCTCTGGCTGCACGACCTCGCGCAGATGATCTCCGCTCCCACTAAAGCCCTCGTGGAAAGTGGCGGTGCGGAGCGCGACGACGGGATCCGTTCGAGCCAGGCCGATGCGATCCGGAAGTCCTTGATCATGCTGTGGTCGGGGGAGGTGGTGATCAACGGGAAGGGCCTGAGGGGATGGAGTAGCGCGCGGAGGGCGATCAAGAACGAGATCGTTCGCGCCAACATGAGTCTCCTCAAGAGGGCCTGCGGAGTCGACGAGGTAGATTCCATGGAGCCAGACGCCGTGGCCGACGCCATCATGGAGCACTTGGCATCCCGCCACGACGACGACGGCTCGATGGAGCCCCCCGAGGAGAAGAGCCCCGCGAAGCTGGCTGTCGAGGAATTCCTGACGGGCAGCAGAGTTCACGACATCATGAAGTTTGTGAGCTCCAACCCGTACGACGGTGCCCTGAACTTGTCAGCGAACTACCAGGCTGTGATGCGGTTGGCCATGCACAAGCTGAATCAGCAAAAGGACGACACTTGGCGCTTTCCTGATGTATTCAACCTCTTGCTGCCTTTGGTGTACAACAACTTCAGCGTCAGCCTCATCACCGCCGGGACGCTCACCATCAAATACTTCCACGATGCGGGGGACATTGACTCCGAGATCGCGGATATATTCTGCGGGCTTTTCGAGAATCTGACAACCTTGGAAAGAGCAATTTCCTTCAGGTCGCGCTGGGTCTTGGACGGCGTGAAGTATTTGACGACGGGGGAGCATAAGGTCACTCGCCTGAGCGCGGATGCATTCTTCGAGGCCCTCAACGCCAAGGGTGGCAAGCTGCTGAACGACCTCGGGGCTGCGGATGCACTGTGCAAGACCCTCCACAAGTTTCAGGCTTTCTGGAACAAGGTCGCGTGCGCTTCGGAAGAGCGCAGCACGCGGGACCAGTGGGACATCGACATCAACAAGCAGCTGAACATGCTTGCGCCGTCGTTCCTTGAGAGTCAATCGGTAGGAGCTCAGCAGGCAGCTCCTCAGGGGGAGACGGCGCCGCCTGCGCCGCCAGCCCCAGCCGCGGCGGCAGAGGAGCCGAGGGGGGCAGAGGATACGCAGGGAGAGCCGGAAGGGGGCGATGCGGCGGCTGCTGTCCCGAAGGAGGAGCAGATCAATAGCAAGTTCACGTCTATCATGAGCGCGCGTTCAGTCTACAAGGGCCCAGGCGATGTCACTATGTGTGATCAGTTGTTGTACGCCTTCAGCAACCGCGTCCACTCCTTCATCATCGAAATGGCATGCAACGGCCGCAGCCTCACTGAGAAGCACGAGGGAGGCATCGATGTTCCAGTATTCGAGGGCGATATGTGTTTGGGGACGGTGGGCAGCTACCTGGAAGGCCCGGAGCTGTTCTCGGAGGTCCCTATCGATGAGTGTTTGCGGCTTACCTTTACTGGCGATGTCGTTCGGGCCCCTCGCAAGGACGCGTTGCCCATCTGCGAGGTCTTCGGGATCACTTTCTACATCGTTCCGCCGACGGGCCCCCTGACGTGCGATTCCACCTGTCCTGCCTGGTCGGTCGCGCTGTTGAAGCCGAAGCCGAAGGCGAAAGGAAAGGCCAAGGCTAAGCCGAAGGCGCAGCAGGCGCAGCAGTCGCAGCAGTCGCAGCAGTCGCAGCAGTCGCAGCAGGCGCCGCCGCCCCAGCAGCTCGAGGATGACGTACCCAATATGAAGGTTGAGACCAGCAAGCACACGATTGAGTACGGCTGGAACCATTACAACACCATGCAGAAGATCGACGTGGAAGTGACGCTCTACCAGCTCGTCAAGGACACGTCGGCGCCGCCAGCCACGGCCACGCACGGCAACTACGCGAAGCTGACGCGCCCGCCCATCCCTGGCCAGTGCACGCAGGCGCCGAAGGTTGACAAGGGGAAGGGGAAGGGCAAGGGCGAGAAGGACAACACGTGGAACGCATGCAAACACTTGTTGCGCTGAAGGCTGAAGGCCTGGATGATCCACCTAGGCTGAGCTCGTATCCTGTGCAGCCTGTGCAGTAGTGTTCACGCGCTGGCGCGAGATCCTTCGCCTGGGCGACGGCATGCAGGGCTTGTTTTTTCCTCTGCTCTAGTTGTTCGGGGCGTCGGCGAGCAGCGAGCATGCGCTGCCGACGACCGTGTATACCACCGCACTTTCGCATGCCCGTCGCCCGTCACTTCGGCGGCAAGATTGCCCCACATCTGGCCTTGAGTGCGTGTCTGCCGGCGGGGTGTAGCCACTGGGCAGGTTTGGCCAGATGTGCGCGGTGCGAGTTTGGAGATCATTGATCTGAGATCATCGTAACATGTGGTGACAGCAGATAGTGTGGAAGCGTTCCTCCTTCCCCCCGCCTTCCTCCCCCCCTCCTTCCTGCCCCCTTCCCTCCCCTCCCCCCTCGTGCAGATTGTGGGGCCGTCCGACGGTTCCGAGAATCGGGCAGCCCACATCGAGATCGGCTTCGCCTCCTCCCCCCCCTCCTCCTCCCTCGTCCTCCTCCGCCGTTCCCCGCCCTCCGACCTCGCCCCTCTCGTCGTCCAGCTTTGGACCAATGAAATGAGTCGAAATGAGTCCGTTGGCTCCGAGAATCGAATTGGCGTCTCCGAGATCGGCTTCGCCGCTTCGCCTTCGCCTTGTCGTTCGTCATCCTCCTCCTCCTCCTCCTCCTCCTCCTCCTCCTCCTCCTCCTCCTCCTCCTCTTTCGTTCTCCTCCACCGTTCTCAGAATCGACGGCTCCGAGATCGGCTTCGTCGACGTCGTCGTCGTCGTCGTCGTCGTCGTCGTCGTCGTCGTCGTCGTCGTCGTCGTCGTCGTCGTCTGCTCGTCGTCGTCCACCCCCGGCGGCCGGCGGCGCCGCCCTGCCCCGCGGCCGCCCCCGCCGCGGCCCCGCCCCGCCGCCCCGCCGCCCCGCCGCAGGAGGAGGATGATAGGATTTGGGAGGGCGAAGTGAGGGGAGGATTAGGAAGATGAGGAGGGGGAGGGGGGGAGGGAGGGAAGGAGGGGGGGAGGTGGGGGATGGGGGTAGGAGGAAAAGGTGGAGGAAGAGGAAGGGAGAGAAAAATGAGGAGGAGGAGGGAGAAGGTTCGCCTAGTTAGGGGCAACAAAAAAACGTTCCCCTGCTAAAGGTCAGGCAGAACTTGACGGGATGTTTCAGGTCAAATTATTATTGGCCCCTTGTGTGTGGATCAGAAAATCAGGAAGATATCGGCGTTGTCGTCGTCGTGTTCCTCGTCCTCGGTCCTCTTCCTGCTCCTTCTGCTCCTCGCCGTCTCACCCCCTCCCCCTCCGCTCCTAGTGCCCCCACTGGCGCCAGGGGGCGCCATTCGGAGGCGAGCGTCGCCGAAGGACCCTTCGGAACCCATCCTGCCCGAAGGCCAGCAGATCGACCTGGGACCAGCCAAACAACACAGATGGACATCCCCATGTCCCTCTGCAGGAGGAATATCCAAACCTAGTACAAACATCGTCAGGGGACTATTTTTGGTTTTTTTTGATTATCTTATTGAACATTGTTGACCGTTTTTTATCTTTCGTCCACAGTCCGCCTGTAGGGGGACATGTTGTTTTGTTCTGTTTGCATTCCGGGCGAAGCGAAGGCAAACTATGAACAACGAATCACAACACAAGCACGATTTTCCCTGTTCGGGTGCAGCCCTGGTGAATGTGGGGCGGGGGCGAGGACCAGGGGGAGGTCGTCCAACGAGGGGCGTCCACGAGGGGGCTCGCGACTGGCGAACGCATGCACGCCCGCGCCCTCTCTCGCGGCCCTGTGCCTCCGCGGCGCGACCCCCTGGGTGCGCGGTCGCACGGAGGCGCCGTTTTCGCGGGGCGTCCGCGAGAACGGCGCCCGGCGTCCGCGGGGTCGCGGCTCGGGGGTCCAGCCCGCGAGGCCGTGGATACGGATACTCCAGATGTCACAATAAAGGGGGGTGGTCTGATTTGGGATGGGGTCAGATTTGAGCTGTTTTGGAGGGTTCCAGTAGGTATGGGCAAAAAGCCGCCCTTCATGGCTTGTGTGGGGGGGTCTGGAATTGCCCGTCTGTCAGGGTTGTGACCCCTCCCTTTTACGGCGAAATCTGTAGTATGCCTTCCGCCCACGAGAGGACGCTGTGCGAGGACTGGGTCGAAGCAGAAAAACAGCATAAGCATGAGTGTTTGGCGCTCCGCGCGGACCTGCCCGGACTGCTTCAATCCCGGCTGGAATTTGGGCATCGAGGTCCAGGGGCTATTTTTTGTAGCCCTCATGGGAGGTTCGGGGACGAGGGGGGGGGTTGCTTCGGGATGCTTTCCAGCAGCTGCCTCTCGTCGAGGGAGCTCTCCGGGGAGGTGCCCGCCTCGTCCCCGAGCGGCCGCCGCAGGCCCGATCCCAGCTCGGAAGCCACCGTGCGCCGAGGGGGGTGAGGACCAGAGGTGTGTGTGTGTGTGTGTGTGTGTGTGTGGGTGTGGGTGTTTGTGGAGCTCATGGCTGGGACCATCAGACTTCATGGCTCTACTTCTTCTTTTTCTTCTTCTTCTTCTTCTTATTCTTCTTCTTGTGATTATTGTTATTCTTATCGTTAGCAGTATTACTATTATTGTTCGTGTTACTATTTTAAGTATTATTATTATGATGATTATTACGATTATGATTATTCTTATTACTATTATTCTTTGTATTAGTACTATTATTGTTGATATTATTATTCTTCGTATTAATATTATTAGTATTATTATTGATATACGTATTATTATCATTATTATTATCCGTATACATATTTCAATAATATTATTAGTATGTTTCTTCGCCCTGTTCTTATTACTATGTTTCTTATGTTTCTTATTTTTGCAGTTTCTGATCATGTGTCTTCTTCTTCTTCTCCCTCCAGTGCGTTCTCGGCCCCCCTTGTCCGCGCAGATGCCTCGGGCCATGGTGCGCTGACCCCCTTTCGGCGGCGCGCCCAGGGGCGGAGTGAGAAGGGGCGGGCCTTAGAAGGCTCGGACGTCCCCAGAGCTTCCGAGAAGATTGCCGAGCCTTCCCCGAAAACAGAGAAAACTGTTCAGAAGGCGCGGGGGCTTCTGAGCATCCCCGCCGCCTTCTGAGAGGGCCTCCTCCTCACTTCCCCCCCTCGCTCGCTCGCTCGCCGCCGCCATCTCGGCTCAGGCGGGCGCTGGCGGCGCCTGCTATTCGTCTACCGCCTCCATGGTACCTTAGCGGCCCATCGGGGGCTTCCATGTCGACGTAGGGGCCAGCCATGCACTTCGTGGTGAGTCATGTCCCTGCCGCCTTGCGGGCAGCCGCTCTGCACATCGGCCTCCGTGCCTCCGACCGCACGGGCACCGTCAGGGAGGACACCCACGCTGAGGAGGGGCACATGTTCGAGAACTGGAGTCTCAATTTCTATCCGATGCTGATCGCCCCGCTGCTGGCGGTCACCCTGATCTTGGCGTGGCTGGCGCGCCCGTCCACGACGGAGGTCCGCAGAATAATGAAAGCCATAAGCAGAATCTTTTGGGCGCTTCGCGCGGATCCAAGAAGGCTTTTTTGTTTTAGAAATTAAATTTCACAGTGGGGGCCCATGCCAAGAACCACCCTGCTTGCCTCCAGGGTGCCCTGGGTTTCTTGGGTGTCGAGGGTTTTGCGATGGAATGCGTGACGTTCCCGCACCCAACAGGAATGGGCGTCCCGGGGTCTCAGGGCTGTTTTTTTTGTGGAAGGTTTCTTGTGGTCGGACCCCTAGTGTATGGCGTTTTCCTTTCTTTCAGAGGTGGTTCCGCTGGGCTTTCGCAGGTTCCAGCTGACGTACCTCTCCGCCTGGGGCCTGTGCGTCGCGGCGGACTGGCTGCAGGGCCCGTACGTCTATGCTTAGGTCGGGCATGTCCTCCTACACGCGGATTTTGTACGACAAATAATCATAGTCAGAAGATCGTCCCCATATTATTTTCTGACTATTTTTGAATGTTCCTCCTGTAGAGGGACAGGCCCGACTTAAGTCAATGCCATCTATGCCGAGTACGGCTTCAGCAAGCAGGACATCGCTGCGCTTTTCGTGATGGGTTTTGCTTCTTCTATGGTGTTCGGCAGCGTCGTCGGCATCATCACGGACCGCTACGGTCGAAAGCGGTGCGCGCTTCTCTACTGCGGGTTGTACGTCGTGTCCTGTGCTACGAAGCATTTTAAGAATTATCAGATTTTGATGGTTGGCAGGTTCACTGGCGGTCTGGCAACGTCGCTATTATTTTCCTGCTTCGAGTGCTGGATGGTGTCCGAGCATGTCGGTCGCAAGAAGTTCTCCACGGGCCTCCTTTCGTACATGTTCGGCCTGATGTACTCGACCATGTACTTGGTGGCCATCGTCAGTGGCTTCGTGGCCGGCGTGGTAGCCGAGGGTTTCAAGCTGCATCCGCTGTGGGAGGGATCGATTGTTCATGTGGGCGGTGACACTGGACCTTTTGACCTGGCAGCAATCTGCCTCATTGCAGGTGCCGTGTTGATTTCGCTCACGTGGGAGGAGAATTTCGGCGAAGATAACGCCGAGCAGAACGACAAGATGCTGGCAAGATTGGAAGATGCTTTCTCGCTGTTCCGGAGAGATGCGCGGATACCCCTGCTCGGTGCTATCGTTGCTTGCTTCGAGGGAGCCATGTACGTCTTCATCTTCAATTGGTCCCCAGCCTTGAAGAGCGCCGTGATCCCGCCACCTTACGGGCTCATCTTCTCGTTGTTCATGATGGCCTGCATGTCCGGCACATCCGTGCACACCGCGATGGCCGAGATCATGCGGCCGACGTTCCGGCTCTTCACAGTCTTCCTGTTGGGCATGGCTTCGCTCGTGACGGTCTCCGTGCTCCTCGGCGAGACGTCTTCGGCAGAAGATCCAGCTCATGGGCAGCACCTCATGGCCATCTTCCTGGCGTTCCTGCTCTTCGAGTTCGCGATCGGGGTCTACTTCCCCTCGGTCGGCATCCTGAAGAGCGAGGTGGTCCCCGAGCGCATCCGGAGCACGGTGTACAACGTCTACCGCGTGCCCCTGAACGCCGTGGTGGTGGGCCTGCTCCTGTCCGACGTGCCCCTGGTCCACTGCTACGCCCTCTGCGCCTGCCTCCTGGGCGTGGCCTTCGGCGCGGCCGCCGGCCTGGTCGTCCTCGACCGGAGGGGCAGCCTCGCGGCGCTCGGGGAGGGGCGGGGCGCCCGCAAGCTCCCCTGACGGGGCGGGCGGGCCGGGCGGGCCCATGGGGCGCGCCCCTGGCCGGCTGCGGCGGCAGAGGGCCTTGGCCGGTTGGCCGCCGCATCCTTCCCTCCCTGGGGGGGGTCGGAGCAGAGGGGGTGGGAGGGCATCGCGCCGCGTCGCCGAGGCGTCGCAGAATCCGGCTCGACGTGGGGCCCGATTTGCTTCACGTCGACAGCGCCGAGACATCGCCGACAGTCGACTACAAGTCGCGGGTGCATCGCCAGCGCATCGCCGATACATCGCCGATGTATCGGCGGTGCGGCGCGATCCTCCGACCCCATCTACTCCTACCCTATTTGGGAGGCCTCTAGTTGGGCAGCAGGGGCACCATGCCGCATGCCTCACTGCTTGTTCTTACAGTGGAGGCCCATGCCAAGAAGGACCCTGCTTGCCTCCAGGGTGCCCTGCGTTTCTTGGGTTTCGATGGTTTTGCGATGGAAAGCGTGACGTTCCCATACCAAGAATCGATGGACGTCCTGGGGTCTCAGGTTTGGGTTTCTTGTGGAGGGTTTCTTGTGGACTGGCCTCCACTGTATCGTCTGTCTGGTGGCGGCGCAGTTTGTGGGAGCCGTCGGCTACCGCGCGCGGCGCAGGCGCCGAGCGGTGGCGGTGGCGGTGTGCGAAAGGTTCGGCGGCGAGCGAGTGTGGGAAGTGGGAGGGGGCGGGCCTTCTCAGAAGGCTCGGAAGTCCCCCGGCCTTCTGAGAAGCTTCCTAAGCCTTCCCCGAAGGCACACATAGCTTCTCAGAAGCCGCGAGGGCTTCTGAGAAGTCCCGCCGCCTTCCCTTCTCCTTCTCAGTTCCCCCCGCTTGCTCGCCGCTGAAATCCGAAACGTCTTCTGTCTCCTGAGCTTGCGGCCTTATCGATCGAGATGAATGGCGCGTTTTATAGGCCTCCCGCGTCCAGTCGCAAGGCCGCGCGACTCTCTGAGATGTGCATGTGTGCATGTGAGGTTTTGCTGCAAGCCGCCCACTAGAGAGGGCAATCTTTTGGGACGCGATGGTGGTTGGCTCCGCGACGCCTGCGGTGACAAAAAGAGGAAGGCGCAAAAATCCCAGGGCTTCTGAGAAGCTTCCTGGGCCTTCCCCGAAGGCACCAAAAGCTTCTCAGACGGCCGGAGGGCTTCTGAGAAACCCCGCCGCCTTTGAGAGGGCTTCCTCCTTGTCACTCCCCACTCCCCCCCTCGCTCGCCGCCGACCCTTCTTCCTGGCCCTTCTTATTTGTCTTATGTGTCTTCTTTTTCTGCTTCTTCTTCTTTTTCTTCTACTTCTCATTGTTTTTAGTGCTACTATTTGTCTTCTTATGCTTCTGTTTCTTCTCATGCTTCTTCTTCCAGCGAGTTCTTTGGCCACGGCTGGATCCACCTCGAACAACGGGCCTCGAACAAGGGACAATTCTGAGGAGGAAACTGTACCCATCCCGCTACCCTTGCCTCGTTGTTCCCCTTTTGGGCCTCCTGGGAGGCCCTCGTCGCCACCGCTGGATTCGCCTCGAAGTTCTGGTCAGAACGTACCCCAGGAGGGGTTTGGGCAGTAGCTGCATCGGTACTGTTGGTTTCCCCCCAAACTGCACATCAATTTTCGGAGCTCCGCCCGGAGCTAGGCAGTTGATGTTTGTGCAGTTCTTCTTCCAGTGGAGAATCGGGTTTGGAGGGCAGGGCTCGAGCCAAACGGTGTTCTGGAGATTTCGTGGACCGTTTTCGTTTTGATGCCGTTTCGCAGCAAAGGCAGAACGGAGACAGAACGAAGGACAACGAAACGAAACGAAAGCGAGAATCGCTGTTAGGCTCGAGCCCTGCTGGAGCGGTCCCTGGGGGGGGTGCGGGGGCCGATTCTGAGCAGAGGCGGGCTGGTCCGTAGAGCCGCCGTCGTCTCACTTGGCCAGCCTCCGAGTGGAGGGACCGGGGGTTTCGACCAGTGGACCGACAACAGCCCCTGCCAGTGCCGCCGATCCGGGGGGCTCTGGATTCGGTGATCTTCGCGGCTCTGTGGCCTCCTCCCTCCTCGATTCTTCCGGTCCTCTTCCTTCTCCTCTGGGGGGGTGCTTGGAGCGGTCCCGGGGGGGGGTCCGGGGAGGGTTCGAGGGGAGGGTCCTGGGGGCGGGGCTCTGAGTAGTGGATCGGCTACAGCATTGATTTGGCCCCAAATTAATTTCCCCCATCGAGTCTGCGACGGCTGCGTAGAATGTTCACACATCTCCTGAGAATTCCAAGTATGCTCCGTATGTTCGACGAGGAGCAATAATTTTCGGGAGGGGAAAAACACACAGACACAAGTATTCGTCGATTCCCAGAAAATATACGAAAATATGGGAAGTCGGGGGGAAAACAGACACCCAGCAAATATTGGAAAATATGGGGAATCTTTTTTATTTGTGTGTATTTATTTGTGTGTCCCAGGGCCCCTTCAAATGTTGGGGCAGATCAATTCTGTAGTCGATCCCCTGCTCGGGGGTTGCGAAGTCTTCTGCGGGCAGCGGTTGCCTGCTCCGCCGCGGGGTCCCTCTCTGCAGGACACGAGCGCCTTTTGGTTCGGGGAGGCGCCGGGGGAGCCCAGCTACGTGAGCGCTGCCCCTTTATACTAACCCATCTTTACGTCCAACTCCTCCTCCTCTTTCTCCTCCCCCGCTCCTCCTCCGCACCCCCCGCTCGTCCTCGTCGTCGTCTCTTCCTCCTGCTCCTCTTTCTTGTCCCTCTGCTCCCCCTCAGTGTTCACCTCCATCTCCTCACCCTCCTCCTCCTCCTCCTCCTCTTCCTCCTCCCCCAAGAATGGGGACGTTCACAAAGCCCCCCGCGAGGCACATCTCTCCTCAATGCACGAGCGCGTGTGGCTTCAGGAGGTGCCAGGAAAATCCGACCTCGTGGGCTGATTCGCTGCCCTCTTCTACTAACCCGTCTTTTCGTTCGGTCTTCCTTCCGAGGCATCTGTCTCTCTCTCTCTCTGTCTATGTACTCACCGCCTGGGGAACCGATCGTCCTGGTCTTCTCGAGAAGCAAACGCAAACAACTACATACACATGTGCCAGCGTTGACCCCAAACAATGAACTGTTGCACTGTTCGGCCTCAGGAGGTGTGTTCGCCCATTGTGTGTTTATCCCGTTAAACCCAACCGGTAGATCATTGCATTGTTTTCGTCGTAGTGAAGAGCTTCAATGGGCAAACACAAGTTGGCGCTAACACACGCTTTGAAGTTCAACGAAGTGTGGATGTGGAATTTACATTACGCAGGCCATGTGGTGCAAGTTCTGTGATGCAATACTTACGTGATGCACGCTGTGTGGCGGAAACTTTGCGGTGCAATGTGTGTCGCCCACGCTGTGCGGTGCAAGCCATGCGGTGCAAGCCATGTGCGTGTGTGTGTGTGTGTGCCTGTGGAATGAGCTGTGTGGTGCGAGCCGTGCGGTGCGAGCCGTGTGGTGCAAGCCGCGTGGTGCAAGCCGTGCGGTGGAAGCTGTGCGTCGCAGGCCGCGTGACCACCCTCTGGACGCCGAGGCGGTGCCCGTTCGTGTGGGGCGAGCCGTGCGGCCGCTCACAGGCCGCCCGCGAGGCTCCCGCGGCGCGGGCACCCCGGGCGACACCTCGGTTCGCTCGCTCATGCGCACGAGGCCCGCGAGGCGCCACTGGGCGCGCACCAGGCGACAGACAGGAGGATGATGATGAGGATGAGGATGAGGATGAGGACGAGGACGAGGATGAGGATGAGGATGAGGATGAGGATGAGGATGAGGATGAGGATGAGGATGAGGATGAGGATGAGGATGATGATGATGATGATGATGCTGATGATGATGATGATGATGATGATGATGATGATGCTGATGATGATGATGATGATGATGATGATGGTGATGATGATGATGATGATGATGGGATGAGGAGGAGGAGGAGGAATAATAGTAATAATAATAAATAAATAATTTAAGAATGCTACTACTACTATTATTAATAATAATACGAACAAGAATAATAATACGAAGAAGAAGAAGAAGGAGAGGAGGAGGAGGAGGAGGAGGAGGAGGAGGGAGGAGGAGGAGGAGGAGGAGGAGGAGGAGGAGGGGAGGAGGAGGAGGAGGAGGAGGAGGAGAGGAGAGGAGGAGGAGGAGGAGGAGGAGGAGGAGGAGGATGGCGGCGGCGGCGGCGGCGGCGGCGGCGGAGGAGGAGAAGGAGGAGGAGGAGGAGGAGGAGGAGGAGGAGGAGGAGGAGGAGGAGGAGGATGGCGGCGGCGGCTCCGTAGCCATTTTGGCTCAAGCCTGCCTTGGGCGCCAGGCGGGCAGGTGCTCGCTTGGCCTCTCTCGTCTGCTGCTGCGCTCGAGAGCGGCTCAGTCTCCTTCCCCTTCCGCGGCCCCCCGCGATGGCGGCGAAGGATGGCCTGGACAAGGCGGTGGCTACGGTCTCGCCCCCAAGCGGGGATCTGGTGGCGGCTCTCGCCCCACTGGCTCGGGCGGCGGCAGCGGGGGCTGCGGAGGGCGGAGGTGGGCGGCAGAGCGTGGCGGCGGCTGTCGCTGCAGCCCTCCGCACGGGCGCCTCGCTGCTGGGCTTGCAGCAGGAAGTGCAGCAGGTGCCGCTCGGCGAGGCGGGCAGGCAGGAGGTTGCGACGCGCCTCCTTGCGATCGAGCGGGCGCTCAAGCTGCAGGTCGCGGGACTGCCCGTCCCAGGCGCGGTCCGCCTGGACCGCAACCTTGCGGCCCACGCCGAGCTCGGCGAGGGCGCCGGTGTCCTGGGCCTGCCGGTCAAGGAGAAGCGGTGCCGACAGCGTGGCCGCAGGCGCGGGCGCAAGCAGGCCGAGCGGTACGACAAGGCGGATGACACCTCGGAGACAGCCGACCCGTCTGAGGAGGCGGACTCGGAGAAGGTCTCCGTGGACTCCGCGGGGGAGGACAAGGTGCTGGCCGAGGTCGACAAGGCCATCCAGATCGACTCGGCGACGGACGCTGCTCATGGCGACCCTGTGCAGCAGCAGCCTGCCATGGGGCCCCACTCCTCCATGGTAGGTGACATCGACGGTGGGATGGACACAGTATTTGGTCACATCGCTGCGGGCGACCTCGCGCTGATCATGGCGCCAGACTCGGACTCGGAAGCAGATGTGGCCCACTCGGCGATGCTCGACCAGAAGGGCCGCGAGCTCACGCGGGAGGCGGCGTGGGAGGAGTACCTGGTGCTGGACTCCAGGGGCTCGAACCTCCCGCGCCACCTCCGCCCTCGCTTCGAGGAGCTGGAGGCCTTCCTCGGGATCGACGGGCACTGAACTGCCAGCCTTGCTTTTTCGCCGCTTTGCTGCAGGCTCTGCCAGCGGTAACAGACGGCATCGGAGCCAACAGGAGCCAACAGGATGGCGGCGGCGGCGGCGGTGGCGGCGGAGGAGGAGGAGGAGGAGGAGGAGGAGGAGGAGGAGGAGGAGGAGGAGGGAGTCGCTCGCCGCATCGCTCCGTTGTCGTTCCCCTCTCCCTCCCCGCTTCGCCCACAGGACCGGCTGCTTCCAGCTGCGGAGACCTCGTCGACGCGATTCGCGGCAGCGCCCCGCCTTGCAGTAGTGGCAGTTGGTGTTCGGGGGAGGCACGGTGGATTGAGGGAGAAGAGGGCCCCGTGGTGATCTACCAACAGTGTCCGCGTCCCCAGGGATAGCTGCGAGCAGGCGCTTGGAAGCGGAGCGAGAGCTCAGCAGAAATGAGGAAGTCAAGAAAGAGAGAGAGAGAGAGAGAGAGAGAGAGAGAGAGAGAGAGAGAGAGAGAGAGAGAGAGAGAGAGAGAGAGAGAGAGAGAGAGAGAGAGAGAGGAGA
>CAUYUJ010001959.1:82500-95122 GCA_963575745.1 Prorocentrum cordatum | reverse complement strand
CCTCCTCCTCCTCGTTCTCCTCCTCGTTCTCCTCCTCCTCCTCCTCCGCCTCCTCCTCCAGTGCACAGATGGATACATCCGACAATGGCCACTCCTTCCCCGGCTTCGAGGCGAAAACCGCGTGAGCCGAGCGGCCCGGGCCCGCGGCGCCGCCACCTGCCTCCGTGCGGAACAGCACGAGGGCGCTGGTGGGCGGAAACAGGGAGCTCCGTGCGTCCTCGTCCAGCTTCGATTCTAAAGCTGGCCACTCCTCGCACAATGTCGAAGCAAAATCTGCGGGTTCCGAGGGGCCCGGGCTCGCGGCACGCCCCGGCTGTCCCGTGCTGGCGCCCCCGTGCCCAGCCAGCGCCGCCTCGAGCTCGCCCAGCCGCTCGGAGACCTCCGCCAGCTCGCCCCGGAGCGCGCCGTACTGCTCGGCGGTCGGTGCTGGCACGATGGCCGCCGCCGCACGGTCACAGGGCGCTGCAGGCCGCGGCGGCCTGAAGCCACGCGAGTGTGCCCGCGGAGCGGCTGGCTGGCCCTCAGCACCTGGGGCGCCGGGCGCCGCAGAGCTCCGCGGCGCCCGCGGGAGCGGCGGGCTGCCGCCGCCGCTGCCGCCCTGGGCCGCGCGCGTCACGCCGCCGCAGCCAGCGCTGCTCTGGCGCTGGGCCACGCTGGGGGCAGGCGAGCGCGAGACGCGGCCCGTGCTGCGCGGCCCAGCTGCGTCTCGACCGCTGAGGTCCGCCGGCTCTCCGCCATCGCGTCCGGAGCTGGAGGCTGGGCCAGGCCCATCAGGAGCGAGCAGCGCCAGGGCCAAGGACAGCTTGGCCGCCAGGGCGGCGCTGACCTGGGGCTGGCATCTCGCGGGATCGACGCTCTCCAGCGTGACGGGGTGCAGGTGCCCACAGGCAATGGAGCGCGCAGTCTCGTCGTCCAGTGCCTCCCCGAGGTAGCCCTCGGGCACGTCTGGTGCCACCATCAACGGGCGGAGCGCGCACAGACGGCCGGTCCTGGGGTCGAAGACGAGCTGCGACTCAAAGACCAGCCGGGCGCGCGCGAAGCTGCGTCGGTAGTCCCCGGGGACCTGGACCCCCCTCCTCGCAGCCAGGCGCAGCGCACCCTCGACGCTGCCGCCAGCACGGTGGAGCCACTTGGCGGCGGTGCGGAGGCCCACGTGCGGCAGCGCGGGCAGGTAGTCGCAGCCGCTCAGTATGCACAGGTCGGGGAGCGACGCGGGCGCGAGCCGGTAGGGCGCCAGCCCCTCGCAGCCCTGGAGGTCACCCAGGCGCACCTCCAAGCCGCCGCCGCCACTGTCGAGGTCGAAGAGGACACGCGGGCAACCAAAGGCCAGCAGGTCCGCGTCCGCCGTGACAACCACGTCGACGAGGCCCTCGATCGCCAGGTAGGCCAGCTGCGCGTCCGCCTCGTAGGAAGCAACGATGAACTGCACGCCCAAGCTTGGCGGCGCACACGTGGGGATGGCGCGAGGGTGGGGGGGGTGGGCCAGCTTTTGAAGAAGGCGGGGTGCTTCTCAGAAGGCAGGAGGGGCCGCGAGGCTGCCGAGAGGCCTCCTCGGAAGCCTCTAGGACCTTCCAGGAGGACCCACGCCTCCTGAGAAGCCCCACGCCCCAGAAGGCCACCCCTCACGCAGCCTCGTCTGGTGTAGTGACCGAAACTGAGCCTGAAAATCTGCCCAAGTGCGACCGAATCTGGCGCCCGATTTTCTCTGAACGCGGCAGAGTCTGACCGAGATCATCGGTTCGAAACCAAAGCGATTTTCAAGTTCGGTCGCGATTTTGGTCACACAACGGTTTCGGTTACACTTTCGGGCACGGTTTCGGGCACCGAGCTCTTCGGTCACATACCTTTTCGGCTGATAGGGGCTGGGCACCATGACATTCCCCCATTGCGCCCCCCACCCACCCCAAATCCGCTCAAAATCTGTCCACCAATCTCTTGCGGGGTCCATACAGTGCAGTTTTTCCCCCCGGATCCGTTTCTCATGGTCCCGGGGGGGGCCCGAAAACGGCCCCCGGAGCCTGAAGAAGGGGAAACACCCAAAAATGGCCCCCAGAGACTGAAAAAGGGGAAATAACAAACAAAACAAAAAAAAAAAAAAAAAAAACGAAGCCAGCACCTCGAACCTGCCCCCCTCCCGCCTTCCTGCTTGCCAGAGCCAGGTGCTGGGCCACCTCAGACGTCTCTGAAGCCTGCGGCGTTTCACAGCTTACATGTTGCAATAGACATAAGTCAGAAAAGACATCCTTCTGCGGAACACCGATGAGATTAGATACCCCTCGGCTGCACGCAACACGCAAAAGTGACCCTAGGCAAGAATGACCTCTGGTGAGCGGCTTCAGGGGGGCACGGAGGGCCACACCCGAGCGCGCCACCCGCTGCTATCGCATCGCATTCCACCATCTGGGGACCCCAGCGTGCCCGCACCATCTTGTCACCCTGGCGAAAAAGGCCACCCTCGCGGAGGAGGAGGAGGAAGAGGAGAAACGGATACGCCAGGAACACCCAGGCTGGGGAGGAGGAGGAGGAGGAGGAGGAGGAGGAGGAGGAGGAGGAGGGGAGGAGGAGGAGGAGGAGGAGGAGGAGGAGGAGGAGGAGGAGAAGGAGGAGGAGGAGGAGGAGGGGAAGGAGGAGGAGGAGGAGGAGGAGGAGGAGGAGGAGGGGGGGAGAGGACTGTAGCCCATCGGGCCGAACCCCCTGCGCGCCGCCAACCTGCGCCGCAGGCAGCTGGTGCAGCGTGCCACCATCTCCGGCGTGACCTCCACCGCCTGCGCGAGGCGCGGGCGCTCCGCTTGCAGGCCCGCGGCCCCGCGCGCGTCCAGCTGCTGCTCCAGGCGCTCGCGCGCGAGCCGCCGCGCCCGCCGCCGGCGCTCGCGCGTCGCAGCCTTGGCCGGCAGCGGCCGCCCGTCGAAGATGGCCACCGGCTCGGCGCCGTGCGCCCGGAGCACCGCGACGGCCTCGTGGCATTGCCAGCGTTAGGCTGGCCGTGTCCCCCCTACAGGCAGACTTCGAGGGAAAAAGGAAGCATATTCCCAGAGTGGCCAGAAATACTCGAGTCCAGACTGATTTTGGAACTATTTTTGAGCTTTCCTCCTGTAGAGGGGCATGCCCAGCTTACTGCCAGCGGCAGCGTCGAAGCAGCACTCGGCCTGCGACGGCCTCGAGCAGGCCCTCGGCCCGCGACGGCCTGCGACAGCCCTGAGCCCTGCGACAGCCTCGAGGCCCGACCAGCGGCAGCATCGAAGCGGGCAGCTCGGATCGAGTCGACGTGTGTATCGCGCTGGGCTGCCTCGGCACGGGATGGGAGTACAGTCGGGGCGTTGACCTTTGGAATCGTGACTAAGGAACGAGGCCCCTGTTTCCCTTAACTTAAACTTCGATTCCCCATGGAAAACATAAGGAAAACCCAAGGCGATATATAAAACAATCAAGGAACACCGAGCTCCTCCCCAACGAAAAGGGTTCATTCTGCAGCGCCCCGACTGTAGCATCGGATGGGCTGCGCCAGGATGGCACGGCAGCCCCGTGCAAGCAGCGGATCGTCGGAAGAACGAAATCAGATCGGATCGGGCTGGCCAGAATTGACGTGCGCTGTCCTGCTATTTCTCGCCACGGGGCCCCTGGAAGTCCCGACCCCTTCCCCACGGCCAGCTCTGGATCCTGGGTCGTTTTCTGACGGTCACGGGGCCCCGCAAGAGTCCCCCAGAGGCCGAGAACGTTTTTTTTGTTCTTTTTATATATATTAAATTAAAAAAAAAAAAAAAAAAAAAAAAAAAAAAAAAAAAAAAAAAAAAAAAAAAAAAAAAAAAAACTCCCGTCCTGCTTGTTGTCACGACGCGAGCACGTCTGCACACCGCCCACTCCCCGGACCTCTCTCCTGGGCTGCGCTCCGACCGGAAAAAATTTCGGGGCGAGCCCGGCGGTGGCGACCAGGGCCGAGAGTGGGGGTTAACCAAACTGACTACCTACCAGACCACCCCAACCCAACGCGAAGACCCGAATTTCGGGTTGGGGGGGGTAAGGGTTCCACATGTGCTTTTTCGATGTTTCCCGACCCCCCCCCCACTGGAAATCGAGGGTAAATCTGAGCCTTCGGGTTGGGTTGGGGTGGTTTGGTGGGTGGTGACAAACAGAGCTCTCCATAAAAACACGTCGCTGAAACACGTCGCTGAAACAAGTCGCTGAAACACGTCGCTGAAACACGTCGCTAAGACACGCCGCTAAAACACGCTGCTAAAACACGTCGTTACAACACGTCGCTAAAACTCGGCACTGCAGAAGGCTGTCGGGGTGGGGAGTTGGTTTGTTGTCCGCTTGCAATCCCGGCAGCCCTCTGGGCGTAAGTGGTTCAGCCAACTGCGTCTTCTTACTGCTCAAAAATCCTCCTTCCTCTGCTCGGGGGAGGGACCCCCTCCCTTGGGCCTGGAGGGAGCGGGCCGCGAGGCGTCAAAGCGTCCTTTTTGGCCCAAGATGGCTCCAAGAGGGCCTCCGAGAGCCCAAGAGGCCTCCAAGATGGCCCACGATAGCTCAATATGGATCTAGATAGCCTCCGACACGCATCTAAGAGGACCCCAGACGGCCCCAAGGTGGTTTCCAGTGCCCTCCGAGCCCTCCAAGGACCACCCCCCCCCCCAAGATGCCAAACATCCTTCACACATTTCAAGAAAATCAATGTTTTGTGGCCTCTCGCTTTTTCGCCTCCGATGGGCTCTTGAGGCCTCAAGATGGCCCCAAGATGGCCCAACCCCCTCTTTTTGATGATCTCCACGCCACCACCCCCAAGTGGTGGTGGTGGCGTGGTTCTAGTGACGTAATTCTAGTGACATGTTTCTAATAACGTGTTTCTAGTGACGTGTTTCCAGTGACGTGTTTCCAGTGACGTGTTTCCGGCGACGTGTTTCCAGTGACGTGTTTCCAGCGACGCGCTTCCAGTGATGTGTTGTTCTAGTGACGCGTTTCTGGTGACATGTTTCTCGTGACGCGTTCGCGCTTTTCGCGACGTGTTTTAGCGACGTGTTTTAGCGACGTGTTTTAGCGACGCGCGTTCCAGCGCCGCGTTTCCTGTGACGTGTTTCCAGAGACGTCTTTCGAGTGACGTGTTTCGAGCGGCGTGTTTCGAGCGGCCTGTTTCGAGCGGCGTGTTTTAGCGACGTGTTTTAGCGGCGTGTTTTAGCGGCGTGTTTTAGCGGCGTGTTTTAGCGACGTGTTTTTGGCACCGCCGCAGCCACGACTCCGACGGCGACTGCGACCACCACTGCGACCACGACTACGACCACTACGACGACCACCACCACCACTGCTGCACCACCACGGCTACGACTCCTACCACTACTACCACCACCACCACCACCACTGCTGCATCTACTACTACCACTGCTACTACCACTACGACCACCACTCCTACTACCACTACTACCACCACTCCTACTACCGCTACCACCACCACTCCTACTACCACTACGACCACCACTCCTACTACCACTACGACCACCACTCCTACCACCACTCCTACCACCACTCCTACTACCACTACGACCACCACTCCTACTACCACGACGACCACCACTCCTACTACCACTACGACCACCACTCCTGCTACCACTACGACCACCACTCCTGCTACCACTACTCCTACTACCACTACTCCTACTACCACTACTCCTACTACCACTACTCCTACTACCACTACTACCACCACTACTACCACCACTACTACCACCACTACTATTTCCACTACTCCCGCAACCTCCACAGGCCCTACAGCGACGTGTTTAAGCGACGTGTTTTAGCGACGTGTTTTTAACGACGTGTTTTTACGGATACCAGCTCTGTGTGGTTAAACACGTCTTCTGTTTGGTTAACTTACCCCGTTACCAGGGCCTCCCAGGAGACCCAGCGGTATGAGTACGTACCTTTTTAGGGAGCCCACAAAGGACGTACGCGCCCAGCTATGTACATGAGCACGGCCCCTCGACACGCGAGACCTGCCGCGCGACACGAGCATTCGCGCAGTGCGAACTCTCGAACCCAGCCTGGATTCGTGTACATGTACGTCCTTCTTTCGCTCCTGACGAAAACTTTTCCTCCCTCCGAGTCTGGGCATGTCGAAAGGGACCAGAAATCGCACGACGCGGAGCGATCAGGGCCGACGCCGGGCCCCACCTCGAGGAGGGGCGCGGCGTGGGCCACCGTGGGCACCCCGAGCAGCAGCTCCGCGGCGCAGGCGCCCTGGCCGCGGCAGAGCCCGCGGTGCAGGAAGAGGTGGCCGTCGAGCGCCACGCGCAGGCCACGGTAGTCCTCGGCGGTGAGCACAGGGCAGGAGCACCGTCCACTCCGTCCTGGTGATCCTCAGAGCGTGTGCTGGCACCCCGGTGTGCTCGTCCACCGAGGCCCGTCCATACGACGCCTTCGGCTCCACGAGGGCCGACACGGGGCCGCTCGCCATCGGCGGAGACGAACTGGGTGAGCACACGTTTGGGCTGACACACGTCCGGAGGATCATCGACCTTCGCGCCGGCGTTCTCGCCGGGCTTCGGGCCCCATAGGACCCTCGCGGGCCGATGCGGCTCGGAAAAGGGCGCAACAAGAGGGGGTCTGGGGCTCCCGTCGTGAGTGTCCGTGATGCTGCCATGTTTGCTCAGGGGAGGTGCCTCAGGGGATCCCTCTCCGCACTGGCGTGGCCTGGGCCCCTGGCCGATGTGCCCCCCCAAGGTGAGGATGCAGGCGGCTCCCTTCGGGCTCCGAGGGGCCCATCCCCGACTGGGATGGTGGGATGGTGGAGCCGGCATGCCATGGCCCAGTTGCAATGGTGAAACGCTACCGAGAGGCAGAAGGGCACCCGCCGCGCGGCTGCGCACGGATTACGAAGGGTCTCACGAGCGGCGAGCAGGTCCGCAGCCGCGCCCTCGAGGGTCTGGATTCTGGGGCGCGATCCCGCGGATGCGCGGTCGCACGCGTGCGTTCCGCGCGAGGCATCCACGAACAGAATGGCCCGTAGCCGCGGGGTCGCGGCCCAGGGGCTCGGCCCGCGAGGCGGCGGAGACGGCTATATCTATATCTATGTGTATATATATACGCATACATACATGCATGCATGCATGCATGCATGCATGCATGCATACACACACACACATACATACATACATACATACATACATACATGCATGCATGCATGCATGCATGCATGCATGCATGCATACAGACAGACAGACAGACAGACAGACAGACAGACAGACAGACAGACAGACAGACAGACAGACAGACAGACAGACAGACAGACATGCATGCATGCATACATACATACATAAACACTTACATGCATATATATATATATATGTATATACATACATATATATATATGCATACATACATGTACGCATGCATTCATACAGGCATTCATGCATACATGCATGCATGCATGCATACATGCAAACAGTCCGTTATGCCTATGCAAGAATACATCTATACAAACATACACACATACATGCATGCATGCATACATGCATGCATAAACACATGGATACACACATACACGCGTACATGCATACATGCATGCACACATACATACATACATACATGCATGCATGCATGCATGCATACATACATACATACATACATGCATGCATACATACATACATGCATGCGTACATACATACACACATACATACATACAGGCATACATCCATTCACATACGTACATACATACATGCATACAGACATACATTCACACATACATGCATGCACAAAGATATGCATACATGCATACATATATGCATATATACATATGCACATACATATATGCGTACATGTATACGTGCATGCATACATACATGCATAAAGTCATATGTAAATGCATGCATACAGGCACACATACTCACGTACGTGCGTACGTACAGACATACACATAGATATGCATGCATGCGTGTACGTATTTACATACATAAATACATGCATACACATATTCATATATACATGCACTCATACATGCATATGTACATACATGCATGCATACATACATGCATACATGCATACATACAGACGGACAGACAGACAGGCATATCTATGTATGTATATACACATATACATATAAATATATATATATATATATATATGCATATGTACTAAAACCTTCGCGCGCACTTCGCGCGCGCTCAGGTTCTAGCTGTGGGTACGGCCTGGGCGCTAAGGGGGGGATTCTTGCCGCAGGGCGGCGGGGTCTTCTCCCACCCCATGTTCCGGAAACGCGCTCCCGGAACATGGGGGGGCCTCTGATCATTCCCATGCGTTCCTGCGCCCTATTCTCGAGGATGGGCAGACCTCCCCTTAGCAAAACGTGGTTTAGTGAAAACGACCTGAGGCCCAAACCTAGCGGGCGCAAGCCTGGAAAATAGCGGCCACGGCGCCCTCTCGAGAACCGAAAACGGACAATTCACTAATCGACGTGTCACTGTTGGGGGTTCTGTCCAGCCCCGATATTCGCTCGCACCCTGGACCCTGGACCCCTGCCCTGTGTACCTTGCGCGATCGTCGTCGTCGTCGATGTCGGCGGCGCATGATCCCTTTCCCATGTTCCGGAAAGCCTTGTCCGGAACATGGGGGCGAAGAAAGGCCTCGCGCGGGTGGGGCGGGGCCTCCTCGGCTAGCGTTGGCCTGAAGGCTCTCTGGGGGCTCTTGGGGGTCTCTTCGGGGTCTCTGGGGGCCTGTATTTGTCGTCTCTTGGAGTCTTTTGGAGGCCTCTTGGGGTCTCTTCGGATCTCCTTGGAGACTCTGGAGGGTTTCTGTGGATTTGTTGGGGCTCTTTTGGAGCCTTCTGGGGTTTTGTTGGGGCGGAAAACAAATTTTTGAATGGTTGGTCGTCCTGTAGGGCCCCTCTTGGGGCCGCCTTGGAGTCCTCTTGGGCTTTCTTGGGTCTCTTGGGCCGTCCAGGGAGCGTCTTTGGGACCTCTTGGGCAGTCTTGGGGTGTCCTTGCGGGCCTCTTGGGCCGTCTTGGAGCGTCGGGAAGGCGAAAGGGCGAGAAGGTCAAAAACATAGAAAAACAAACTGGAAAATTAACAATTCTCACTCCTCGGGGCCCTCTGGGGAGACCTCTTGGAGACTTCTTGGAGCGTCTTGGCGGCCGCTTGGTCCGTCTTGGGCTCATCTTGGTCGTTTCGGGGGCCTTTGGGGACGTCTTGGGGGCCTGTGGGGGCACTCCGGACTCGTCCTAGGGCTCTCTAGGCAAGTTCGCGGCACGGCCGGGACTCTCCGGGGGACCCGAGGCCACCATGGCGACCAGGGGCAGCTAGGCGAGGGTCCCCTCCCCCGATACCCCGATAGATAGATAGATGTGTATATACATATACATGTACATATACATAGACAGATAAACATACATGCACAAATACATATATATATATATAATATACATACATGTATACGGTTACATTTTCATATACATATGCATATACACATACATATGCATATACATATATATATATACATATACATAAACATATACATATACATATACATATACATATACATGTACATATACATATACATGTGCATATACATATACATATACAGATACATAACCATACGCATGTACAGACGCACAGACATATACCTAAACGTGTGCACATACATAAACACATGCATACCCCTATACAAATACACATGCATATACAGATACAGATGCATACACATATACATATACATATATGTAAATACATATATAAACATATATGTACACAAATACATATGCATATGCATATATATATATATACAAACATACATAAACATATACCTATGCATATACATATGCATATACATGAACCTGGTCATGTACATATACATATACATGTACCTATACATGCACACATACATATACATATACAAATGCATATGCGTATACCGATACATATACATATATAAATGCATATGCATATACGTGTACCTATCAATGTATATATATATACACATACCTATACGTATACATATACAAATACATATACATTTGCATGTATGTCAACATATACATATATATATATATATATATATATATATGTACACACATGTACTTACACGTATACCTAACATGTACGTGTACATATACATGTACATATACATATACAAATACATATGCATACGCATATACATATACATATTCATATGCATATGCATATACATCTACATCATATACATGTTGCTCTTGCTATAGTGTTACAAGCCCGGGCGGGGGGGAAACCCCTCCCCCCCCCAAAAAAAAACTGGACTCCCAGGATCTGGGGCTTTGGGACCCTCCGGACGGGCCTCGAAGCGGCCCCCTGGGCCTCCCAGGGTGTTTTGCCAGGCCTTCCCAGCACACCTAGCCCCAAGACAGCACATGAGCGCTCCAAGAGTGACTGACGTGACCTCAAGATGGCCCAAGAGGCCTCCAGGACGGCCCCAAAGGCCTCGAAGACGACCCCCAGCAGGCAAACATCTGCTCATTCCCGGAGGAAAATGTATATGACTGACATATTCGTAACTTCGAGCCCCAAAAGCTCCCGAAACCGCCCCAAGACTGCCGACGAGACCTCCAGGAGGACCCCATGGCGGCCCCAAAGGCCCCACACAGAGCCCCATGACGGCCCCAGGAGACCTCCGAGACGACGGAAAACCAATCCAAAAGGTTCCCCCCGAGGGCCCTACACCGCTCCAAAAAGGCCCCTACAGCCCTCGCCTCTCCCCACACGCCCAAAAAGGCCCCAGAACGGCCCAATACAGTTCCAGAAAATCAAAAAAAGCTCCGAAGGGATCCCTGAACAGGCCGCAGAGCACTTCACACGCCGTCTTCCGGACAGCGGCTTCCCACGCAAAACACCCAAATGCTTGAAATCCCGGGTTCGCAACCCAATTCCAAGAAAATCGGTCGTGAACCGGGGATTCGGTACTTTTCTTGGGGGGTCTGCACATGTCGTATAGTTTCCGTGAATCGGAACACCGCCCGCATGCTGGCTGTCTCTCCACACCCCAGCATACTCGTCCGAGTGGCGCGGGGTCCTGCAAAGCGAGGGCGCAAGCGAATAAGGAACGGCTATGGGGACTGGACGCGAAGCGGCCGAAGTTCAGAAGCAACGGAGGATCGCGCCAAGTGCCACCACATGCAAGGCTTGAAGGACCAAGGTGCATGGCGCGAAGCGCCACTGCAGTCTTATACGTATTTATATATATATACATACATACATACATACATACATACATAGAATACAGACAGACAGACAGACAGACAGACAGACAGACAGACAGACAGACAGACACTTAGACAGACAGACAGACAGACAGACAGACAGACAGACAGACAGACAGACAGACAGACAGACAGACAGACAGACATATACATATATATATATATATACACACAAATATGTATATGTGTATATATATGTGCGTTGTCGCCCACGAGCCCGGGCCCACCCTAGACCTGGGATCGGGGCGCGTGCACCGATCCTGGGCCCGGAAGGGGCCTGGCCAGGATCCGATGGCAACTCGTTCTCTTCGCTTCTTCGCGCCCCGCGAAGCGCGCGGGGCGCGATTCCCTTCGCGCTGTCGCGCCGCCCTCCCCGAACAGGAGGGACTCGCGCACCGCCCAGGCCGCGAAGCGCGAAGCGCGGCTCACTTCGCGCCCTCGCGGCGGCCCTCGGGATCGGTGGGAAACCACAACCTGGCGCCCTCCGACCGGGAGGGGTGGGGGGGGGTGGGGTCGCGGCGTCCGAGAGAGGGCAGGGTGGCGAGCCTTCCCTGAGGAGCGTCGGCCCCGTCCCTCGGAAGCTCCCCAGGGGGGCCTCTCGGAAGGCCAGGGGGGCCCCCAGCGGGCGGGGTGCCCCCCCACCCCCCTTCTCGGGTAGTGACAAAACGTAGGTCGGGTGGTGACCAAACGTGGGGCCAGTGGGGTCTGGCAAGATGATATGTACCGGGGGACGCCTCCGCGCCCCAGCCCGAAAAGAGAAGAAGACAAGAAAAAGGAAAAGAAAAAGCCGGCGAGGACGAAGGTCACGGATGATGAGGAGCTTGAACTTGTCTGGAAGACGACCGCGAATGATCGAACCGATCGCGCGCGCCCACGCGTCCGTGCGCGCCATCGCCACACCTTATTTCAACTGTTCGGGCTCTATCACGCCATTGGGGGGGCCAAAAGGTGCCCATACCGCTACACTTCTGACCAACATTTCGAGGCGCATCCAGCGGTGGCGACGAGGGGGCCTCCCAGGAGGCCCAAAAAGGGCTAAAACGAGCGAGTAGTTGGCGGCATGGGGTATCTCGTTCTCCTCGGACCGATGCCCCGTCACCCCTCCCCCGACCAGCAGCGCCCCAGACGGGTCCCCAAACCGCTCTCCGCGGGTCCACCCAGACCCGTCCAGGCCGTGGCCACGAGCCGTGCTCACGAGGGCGCCGGGCAGGGGCCCGCACGGCGCTCCCACTCCGTCGTGGCTGCCCCCCTGAGAGACGAAGCCAGGGCGACGACAACATCGGGCGAGGATCCATCGGGAACCTCTGAGAGCCGGCGGCTCTGGAGGATGCCTCGGGCGCCTCGGCCTTCTCGGAGCGTTCAAGAGCACTCTGAGAGCGTTCCAAAACGAGGAGGAGGAGGAGGAGGAGGAGGAG
>CAUYUJ010001959.1:77500-80000 GCA_963575745.1 Prorocentrum cordatum | reverse complement strand
TACAACATATATACATACATACATACATGCATACATACATACATACATGCATACATGCATACATACATACATACATGCATGCATGCATGCATGCATGCATGCATACATGCATACAGACATACATACATGCATACATGCACATACATACACTCACACATACATACATACATACATACATACATACATACATACATGCATGCATGCATGCATACATACATACATACATACAGACACGCATGCATGCATGCATGCATACATACATAAATACAACATATATACATACATACATACATACATGCATGCATGCATACATACATACATGCATCCATACATACGTACACACATACATACATACATGCATACATATATACATACATACATGCATGCATGCATGCATGCATGCATACATGCATACAGACATACATACATGCATACATGCATACATGCACGTACATACACACACACACATACATACATACATACATACATGCATGCATACATACATACATGCATACATACATACGTACACGCATGCATGCATACATGCATACATACATAAATACAACATACATACATACATACATACATACATACATACATGCATGCATGCATGCATGCATGCATGCATACATGCATACATGCATACATGCATACATGCATACATGCATACATGCATACATGCATACATGCATACGTACATACGTACACACATACATACATACATACATACATACATACATACATACATACATACATACATACATACATACATACATACAAAGAAGGCCCGCGGCTTAGGAGAAGCAGGGGAGTTGCTGAGAAGCTTTCTCTCCTCTGCCCCTTACCCTCCTCTGCGCGTGGCCGAGGGGCGGGCCGGCGAGGCGGCCACTGGCGGCCGCTGGCCTGCGAGGCCCCCAAAAAAGGTCGGCTCTGGCGCGCGCGCGCGCGCGTAGTGGGCAGAAGCGGCTGGCTTCGGGCGCTGCGGACCAAAAAACAAAAAAAACGCTCAGCGGCCGGGTTGTCCAAGTTCTTCTGGCGGCGCGCACAGGGAGAAGGCTTCTTAGAAGGCGTGGGCCTTAGATCTACAGAGAAGGCCCGCGACTTCTAAGAAGCAGGGGTGCTTCTTAGAAGCCTTCCCCCCTCCCCCCACCCCCCTCTGCGCGTGGCTGAAACTTCTTGGGGGGGCCTCTCCGGGGCTGTTTTCGGGTCCCGGGGCCATCGAGCACCAATCTGGGGCGAAGCCCAGGCGCCTGGCGCTCCGATTTCTTCGAAGCGTGGATCACCCCGAGGTCTGGACAACTTCCTCAGGGCCGGCTGGCTTTCCGTCCTGAATAACTGTTTGACTGCCCTGGGACCCGTTGAGGGCCCCTCGAGGCAGGAAATAGCCCAAAACCGGCCGCTCCATTTTTCTGTTCGGAGCCTCGGATCTCTGGGAAAGGCCCGCCCCAGGGACGGGCCCCCTCCTCCTCCTCCTCCTCCTCCTCCTCCTCCTCCTCCTCCTCCTCCTCTTCCGCCTCCTCCTCCGCCTCCTCCTCCTTCTCCACCCCTCTTCCAGATAGATGACTCGTCCCTGTCGCACCCCGAGGCCGGTCGGTAGGGCGGGCCAGGCGTTTCGCCTGAGACTTCCGCACCATGTGTGACCCAGAAACTTGACAGCTGCAACAGCTTCACGGATGGAGAGCGGGTCGCGTTGAAGTGTGGCTCTCGCCTTAGCGCCGCGCACATTCGCTATCTGCAAGAGCTTCATGGAAGGCGGGCGGAAAGTTTTCAAACTGTAGCTCTCGCCTTAGCGCCGCGCACAGTCGTCTTAAAAGTTGCCGCAAGAGCTTCACGGATGGAGGGCGTTCCGCTTTCAAAATGTGACTATCGCCTTGGCGCCGCGGACGTACCTTGTAACAAATGGCAAGAGCTTCACGGATGGAGGTCGGCTCGCTTTCAAAATGTGGTTGTCGCCTTAGCGCCGCGTGCAATCGTCAATAAAATTGCAAGTGCTTCACGGAAGGAAGGCACTACCTTTTCAAAATGTGGCTCTCGCCGTAGCGCCGAGCACACTCGTCTTAACATTCTGCAGGAGCTTCACGGATTGAGGGCGATTTTGAAATGTGGTTCTCGTCTAAGCACCGCGCACATTCGCTTCAAGAGCTTACAACAGCTTCGACGGTTCTCACGTTAGCGTTCCAGGAATAATGTTAATGGAGGACTGTCAGGGCGCGACAGATATGTTGATTCGCAATGTTGACGTCCCAGAAATGGTGTTCTGGGTCGATTCAGGATCGTCAAGACGCAACAGGAAGGTAAATTCGCTGCGTGGGGCACTTCTTTCAGTGAAGATGAACCCTTATCGGGGCCTATGAGGAGGGCACTTGGAGGGAGGGTTATAGCAACATCGCTGATGAGTCTTGGCTTTACACTGGTCCTTCTCCTCCCCCTCTTCTTCTTCCCCCTCCTCCTCCTAATACTCCTCCTCCTCCTCCTCCTCCTCCTCCTCCTCCTCCTCCTC
>CAUYUJ010001959.1:72500-75000 GCA_963575745.1 Prorocentrum cordatum | reverse complement strand
CCTCCTCCTCCTCCTCCTCCTCCTCCTCCTCCTTGTCCTCCTCCTCCTCCTCCCTCCTCCTCGCCATCGGTCTTCTCTTCTCCGATATCCGTCTTCCTCCTCCTCCTCCTCCTCCTCCTCCTCCTCCTCCTCCTCCTCCTCCTCTGCCCATCCACCCCACCCCCGCTCCCTTCCCTGCTCCTCCTCTCTTCCTCCCCCCTCCCCCCGCCCTCCCGCCCACCTTCCCCATGGAGGAGAGAGAGAGAGAGACACTGCCACTGGCACTGAGCAGTGGCATTGCGTAGCAGGCCGCGCAATTACTTCATGCGGCCTGGTTGCAGGAAAGACGACGACATCAACGACGACAACGACAACGACAACAACAACGACGACAACGACGTCGACGACGACAACAACGACGACGACAAGGGCGACGAGGGCAAGGGGGCGGGGGGGGGGCGGGGGAAGACGAACGAAGCGAGAACGGAGGGAAGAAAAAGAGGGTCTGAAGGGGACCTGAGGGAAACAGGTCCTGGACCCCGCGGGAGCCTTCCCCCAGGACCGGCGTTTCATTGTGAGTATTTCTTTGATGGCCTTCGGGCCCGTGAAGGGCCCCAGGAGCCCGAAGACGCCGAAAAGCCTCAGGGGCCCCTTTCCTTCGTGTCCGTCCCCCGTTAAAGCGCTGACCCCCCGATGCCCTTCGGACAATAACTTGGACGTCAGACGCCTCTCGGGAAGCTTCGGGCATATCTCCAGAACGCTTCCGACGAGGCGCAGCCGATCCCCCCCTCGACCTCATCCCCCATCCCCCTTTTTATTACACCCCCCTCCTTTTTACTACACCCCCCTCTACCCCTCCCCCCTCCCCCCTCCCCCTTATTCTTATCCCCCCCTCTGCCCCTCCCGCCTCCGCGTTTTTCGTGTCCCCCCCTCCACCACTCCACCCATCCCCCCTCCCCCCTCCCCCCCCTTCTTATCCTGTTGCGAGTCCAAGCGTCCGACGATCGAACAGACAGATGCTCTGTCAATGCGCGGCCCCAGGAAGTCCCAAAGCCTTGGCAGGGGGCAACTCCGCTTTGACGGTCCCGGGGCCAGAGAACGACCTTCCGAGTCCAAGTTTGGGAAAGAGCGTCGCGACTCGAAGAAGAACTAGAAACAGAAGCGACCACAAAAAGCAAGAAACAACAAAAACACAAACAAAAAACGTCGGATGTCTGGGTGGTGCGGCTTCGTTAGTGGGGAGGAGGGGAGTGACGGGAGGCCCCTGTGGGTCCCAAGACTATCTGCTGTCCCTCGCCCTGCACTCCCCCTCCCCTCGCCCGGTCTCGCCCTCGCCATCGATGCACGATCCTCCCCCTCGATCATTGGGGGAGAACGCCGCAACCAAAAAAACAAAAACAAAACAAAAAACATCCTAATTCAAAAAAGTCCAGGTCTCGCTGGGGACTGCATACTCAAACTGGCCAAAACCTTCCGAAAACCCTCCCAGAATGACTCCGGGAGGCTTTTTGGAGAGCTTCGGGAGTGTTTCAGGTGTTGAAGGAAAACCAGCCCCTGGCGAACCCTCGGCTTTCTGAGCGTAAACGTCATTGCATATCTGGGAGGCCGATTCGGCAGACGGGTACACCGACTGCCCTGTATCCGCGAGGTCGGGTGCATCCTCGTTCTGGCATCGCGCGCAGGGTAAGGGGGAGGATGGAAGGCGTCGAAGAATCGGGGGCGCGCAAACATGGATTAGCGATCCGTGGATTTGGCGCGCGGTCGCGAAATCTATGGATCGGGGGAGGTGCCCTCCCCAAAATGCGGCTGGCGCCGCCTCGTTCGGCGGCGGGAATCCGCGGTTTCTCATGGAAACGGGACCCGTCGTTAATCCAGGCCCCCTTCATGCATGTCTGCGATCGCCCGAGTAAGGGGGAGGATGAAAGGCTTCTAAGAAGCAGGGATGCTGCAAAGAGGCCTTCCCCCCCTCCCCCTTCTCCCCTCTGCTATTGGCCGATCCTTACGTGCGCGCGCGGGTCTGTGGGCCCCCCGCCTGCTCTCCATCCGCAGTGCTGGGCGCGAAATTCGACCTGGTCGTTCACGTCCCGCTCACGCCTTCGCGACGATGCCGCCACGGTTAGGTCGGGCATGTCCTCCTACAGGCGGATGTTGTAGATGTATTTGTTTGTTTAAACTGTTTTACAAATACAAGTTTAACAAGAAATGGAAACCAAAAAACTCCCTCGACCATGTTTCGACAATGTTTGAATACTCCTCCTGCAGAGAGACATGCCCAACTTAACGCTACGGCATGTTCGTGTCGTGCCGATTTCGGCGTTGGCTTCTGACACCACGAGGATCGTTCAGCCTTGAGCGATCGGCCGTTTCCGAGACGTCAGATCGATCAGCATCGACCGCTTCGGCCTCGGCACTGGTCGACACGACGCAAGCCCGCAGTACCTCGCCAGAGGCAGGATCGGCTAGCATCCAATCGGGAGATCACGTCGGATCGGGACGCATCGGCTTTCGATGCGGGCCTGCC
>CAUYUJ010001959.1:0-67500 GCA_963575745.1 Prorocentrum cordatum | reverse complement strand
GAACCTTACCCGTGCTTGCTTCCCGTCGGGAGGGAGGGAGGGCTGGGCCGGCTCCTCTCCTGAGCAGCAGACAGGGGTGCAGCGGGGGTCGTCTGCCATCTCAAGGCAGCTGCTTCCAGGGTGGCCGAGGCCTCTACAGTCGTGAGTCGGTCGTGACTAAGGCGCGCTAAGGGGGGTGAGATGCGTCGGGCGCCGGGGGGGTGGGCCCCGACGAGGCGCTCGAAAGTGGTAGCGGGTGGGCTGCGGGATCCGCGCGTTGCCCACGCACCTCTAACCAGCTGAGGCGGTCTAACTATGCTGCGCTGGGGGGGGAGGGGCAGCCCCCGCCCCAGCGGTGGGCGGCCCCGAGGCGCTACGGCCGACGGGCCGGGCGCAGCGAGGCGAAACGGGCCCTGTCGGGCCAGCGTGGACTGCGGGTGGCGGCGGGGCGAACCCGATGCCAACACCAAAAGTGGCGAGGTGCCCTTGGACTGCAGGCTGCAGATGTCCGTTCCCGCCGCAGCCCGTTGTCTGATGGCGGCTGACACTCACCCTTCGGCTGCGGTGTCGCTGTAGGCCTACCAGCGGCCTCGCTTTTCGGAGTCGCGGTGGTCGCCACGCTGGGGGAATCGTTTGCCCCCCCTTTCCATTCGGTGTCCGTCCATGGGGCGTCGCGTTGCCCCCATGAAGACCAACTCTGCCAGCCGCGCCATTGGTCGGAGGCGCCCGAGGGGCCGCTGGTTGCCCAGGGGGCCTGTGCCACGGCCCGCCCGCCCCTGCGGGTCTCTGCTGAACAGGGGGCCGGCGTGCCCCGACTGCCCGATGCCCAGGGGGTCTGTGCAAGGGCACCGAAACGCTCGGAGAACTTCATGCGTTTGCGGCGGATGGCGCCCCAGTCTACTCCGAGCCCCTGTTCCTGATCCATCCGGTACGCGTCGTAGCCAGCTCGACCCCAGGCGCCCATGAAGTCCGAGCATGTCTCGGGTGTGTTGAGCAAGGGGTTGTTCTTGCAGCCTCCCTTGGCGTCATGGTCAAGTGCCGCGCGTTTGGACCACGCGTGCCAAATAGCGTTGAAGGCGCCCCCTAACGTCTCTTGCAGACGCGCAATGTTGACCTGCATGTCCTCCACTTTGTCAAGGTTCGCGACTGCCAGGGAACACTTGTACATGGGGCCGCCACCCAGGGGGTCAAGAACCCGGCGGTCGGTGCTGGTGCCCTTCCAGGGCCCGGTGCACGGCTCCAGTCGCACTGGGTTCCACCTGGGCGACTTCGCGGCGCGCCCTGTCCCGCCCCCAGCGTCTTCGGAGTCTGGGCGGTCGCGTCCTTGGCGCCAGGGAGATGGGTTGGGTTCGCGGGCTTCTCTGGCCCCGACTCGGTCCCAGGACGGTGCGCTGGTCGGCGCGGCGTCGTCCGTGGCCCTCTGGAGCCCCCTGGCTGCGCCCTTGTCGGCGGTCTGCGCGCAGGGCGCCCATGGGGAGCGGATGGAGGGCGCCACTGGAGATATGCCGAGGGGGTCGTCGTCATCGGCCGCCGCGGCCGCAGGTTCGGGGCCCCCGCTCGGACTTCTCTCCTTAGCCGCTGCGGCGGCTGTCCCTGAGTCTTCGCCCCAGTCTGGCGACACAGGGCCCCTTGGGCCCCCGTGGCTCAGTCTCTGTCTTGCAGGCCTGCCCGGCGCTGTCCTGCTCGACCGCCGCAGCTTGGGTCTGTGGTCCGACCTTTGTCCCCTCGTTGCCGGGTGCCTCGTGAACCAGCCTGGGGGTGTCGTCATGTTCTGCCTGCCCCAGGATTGCATCAGTTGGCGGAGGCGACATCTGCCGCTTCGCTACGCCTGTCCAGCCAGTAAGCTGCGGGGGGCTCCGCTGGCGCTGCTGCACTGCTGGCGGTCTGGACAGGGCCCCGCTGCGCCAGGGAGTTGACGGCGCCGTCGGCTAGGGCCGAGGGGTCCATGTCAGCGAGGTATCCCAGTAAGGTACTGGTCGCGTGGCGAAAGGGGCCGAGGCCTCGCTGCCCCCCCCCAGTCTAGCAACATACGTCCGCCACTTGTTCGCGCACCCGTCGTTCTGTGAGAGGTGGGAGACGACCCTGGCGGCCGCAGCCCTCTGGCCGCCCCCGGGGGTGTCGGCGGGGTGGCACTTCGACGGGATCGTCTGCCCGTAGATGCTGACCAGGAAGGGGCTGAGCCTGCTGGGGGGCCAGGACTCCTCGTCGGTCCTCACGCCGGGGATCCCGTCGCCGTGCTCCCGAACATAGTTAGTCCACCGACCGTAGATGTCCGGATTCCACTCGAGCAAGAACCGGACCAACGAGCGAAGGGCGCCCTGGGAGTCCTGCCCTGGCAGCTCGCTTGTGGAGCGAGTTGGTAAGGCGGGGCCCGATGGCGAAGGGGTGCTCGGGAGCAGGGCGCAGATGTCCTAGGACCTGGTGCCTTCTCCGCTTGGCCGCCCGCTGGGGCAGGCGCGGTCATCTCCAGCGAGGGGGGGCGCCCGTTTGGCGTGGTCCGCTGGTCGTGAGTAGGAGTCCAATGCAGTCGCATCGGCGGCGCCAGTGCTGAGATGCAAGGCGATGTCGGTGTTGTCGACGTCCATGCCAGACGGGGTCTCCCGCTTGCCTGGTGCCGTGGGGTAGACGTCAGGTGACTGCTTGTCGAGGATGTGGCCGAGCGTGCCTGGGGCCACATTCCAGATGTGCGCTAGGCACCTCCTGCAGGACCAACTAGCGTTCCACTTTCGCTGGGTCCAGAAGGCAGGCATCTGCTCCCAGGGGGGGAACCAGTGTTACTGCAGACGGGTACCTGCGGCTCTGGACGCCAGAGGAAGCAGGCTAGGGCGGGGTGTTTTGCGGCCCACACCAGATAGGTGCCGGTGGAGTGAGTCTCGGGACCAAACCTCCCACCCGTCAGCTTGTGCGCAGGGAGTGTCATGTTGGCGGCGCGCGGGCTGAAGGCGGGGGGGGCCGTCATGACAAGGTCGCACAATGACGTTGGGGTTGGCGCCAGGGCGGGCCGTCCGCACCCGATCGGGAGGCGCTCCAGGGAGGGGAGCACCATGGACCGCCTGTCTTGCCGCATGCCCTGCAGAGTGCTCTTGTAGTCCTGCATACGCACGGACCAAGACCTTTCTGAGTTGCAGTCGTGCGGGGCGAAGGGCGTGGGAAGGCCTTTCGTTTCTGCTGAAGCGACCCAGCACCGTCCACAGAGCCACCTGCAGTTCCTGCCCAGAATGTACGCCTGGGCGCGATTCTGTGCTAGGAGCTCCCTTGTGTCGTCGTCTTCCCAAGTACCAGCGGAGTACCAGAGCCTTTTCTTGCTGCAGCCACTTCCGTCGCAGTGGATGCGGGCTACCTTGAGGTTGCTGGTGAAACGGTCGTCGGTCACCCTTGGTGGGTTCAAGTGTACTCCAGGGGCGGGGGAGGCCAGTGTGTCATCGTCGAGCAGCTTCTTTGACATGGCTATGCCCCCTCCGATGTACTGTCATCCTGCCATTGAGTCCGGGCACCCGAGGCCTTGCTCCGATCCGGTGAGCTCCTTGTGCAGGTTGCAGATTGAGCACTCGAAAGTACCTAAGGAGGCGACCTTGGCCAGTAGGACAAGCGCCTCCAGGACCCTCATGGGTGCTTCCAGGGGGAACTTGCTGTCTTGCATCTTGGTCCAGGTGCGCGGGCACTTGTGCTCAATGGCGACAGTATGGTGGTGAGCGCACGTGGTCTGATGTGCTTGATGGCGTCCTCGAATTTCCCGTGAAGGGTGGTCAGGGCACCGAGGGTAAAGCCCCAGGCGTTCGCGAACGCGGTCCTGTACTCCAGGTGGACATTTTGCCAGGGTACGCAGATGCCAATTGCTGCTTCCATGATGTTGGGCGCCCGAGTTATCCGGGATAACTCGGGTCCGGGGTAACTCGGGTTTGGATTCTCGAAGAAGGAACCCGAGTTATCCCTGACCCGAGTTACCCCTGATGATTCGGGGCTCTTGGACGCCCGATTCATCCGGGGTAACTCGGGTCCGGGGTAACTCGGGTCTGGATTCCCGAAAAGCGAACCCGAGTTATCCCTGACCCGAGTTACCCCTGATGATTCGGGGCTCTGATGATGTCCCCTGTAGCCTCAGGGTGGGGGAAGGGCCAGAGCGTCGCTCGCGGCTCTCGCAGCTGGATCATCACGACGGCCAGGAGGGCTCCGAGCGCTGGAGTGTCCAGCGGGCGTCCGTCGCTGCCGAGGAGGCTTCTGTCTTAACGTGGAGCCGGCATGGCCGGTTTGGAGCAGGGGCGCCAGGTTCTGCATCCCAGGGTGCGCGCGGTGCCTCTTGCATTTCCCCGTAGTGGCGCTACGAAAACAAACAACACAGCAACAAACATCGTTGGATGTCCAGGGGCCGGTCACGGAGGCAGCACAACAGGACGGAAGGGGCCCATCGACCTGGAATCGGCGATACATCGCCGATAGATCGGCGGTAGGCCTCCGATAGTGAATCCGCACATTCATGGGCAAGTTGGGGCTATCGGGCCCCTATCGTCGATCAATGGGCGATTGGGGGTCGATGCGTCCCCCCCAGATGCCATCGCCCCCCAATCGTTGCCCCTGGACTACCATCCAGAACGCACGAACAGGAACAAGCGCTCCTGCTGTTATGGAAGAACCAGCATTCAAGATGGAGCATCAGCTGACGCAGAAGCAAAAACTCGAGCCGACCAGAAAAGCGCTCGAGCTAGAAACTGTGCACAGCCGCAGCCTCGCCACCGCTGCTTATGCAGCACTTTCCTGCTTGACGCGGGCCGCGATCGTGGCGGCGCGGCGTGCCCGGCGGTCGCCGCTCCCCTCTGCCTGGCCCCGCCTCCGTCCCGCCGCAGTGCCTCCGCGCTCGGTTACTCCCAAGAGGTGTTCAGTACCCCCCCCCCGGCAGTAATGAGCAGGTGTTTGCGCCTGGGGCGAACTGAAGGTTTGGGACACTAGCGGCACAAGAAAAATAACAGTTCCGCCGCCTCCGCCGCCGCCGCCGCCGCGGAGGACGAAGAGGAGAGGGGGAGGGGGAGGGGGAGCAAGAGGAGAGGAGGGACAGGGCGGATCGGGGGACGCGCGGAATCGATCGCAAGCTAGGACCTTCGGGGGGGGAGCTGCAGCATTAAACCCCTATTGCCGCTTCTTGCAGAAGTAAAGAAACTAAACAGAACCAAAAAACTAAAAAAGCACACCACAACAAAAACGGCCTGAACACAAACTCTTGGCGTTCCGCGCGGATTTCACGGATCTGCGTTGGATCCCCCTGGCGCGCGGAATGCGCCACGGGGCGGCGCCGGGGGGGGGGCCAGCGCGGATCCGAGAAGCCCGCGCGGAGCGCCAGAAAATAGCGCGGCGGCCCTCCCCGGCGCGCTCCGGCCGCCCCTTCTTCGGAGGCTCCTGGTTGACCACGGAGGTCGGGCACGTTACCGTACAGGCGGATTTTGGACGGACGGAAAAAATACTCCAAGAATATCCAAAGTGCCTGGGAAATCCAGAAATCGTCCACCGACGATTTAAAACTATGTTTGAATATTCCTCCTGTGGAGGAACAGGCCCGACTTCACAGAAGGTGGGGTTTGCTGATGGTAACGTGGGGGGCACCCTTGGGGGCGGGCCAGGACCTTCACAGGGCTTTCCGCCGCGCCCCGAAGAGGCCCGACGAGGACAGCGTCGTACTCCCCAGCCCCCAACGGTGCCGATCGCAAACCACACCTGGGTGCAACCATATCCTTTTAGGACTGCCGAGAGCAAGCAGGTCAGGGTGGACCGCGGGAGGGGTCTGGGGATCGATTCTCAGCGGCGAGCGACAACCGCCCATCGCCCGGAGAGCAGAAGCAGCACATCAGCGGCAGGCCAGTCGGACGATCCCGAAATCGAACGGGGCGGCGAAAAAAACACTTTAAATCCGCGGGCGCCAAACGTCCAAGACAGTCAGACGCCGGCCTTAGCAGACGCCAGTCGTAGCAGGCGGAGCGACTTGAGGTGCGAAAGCGGAGGAGAACAGAGCGCGAGGGGAAGAGGCAGGAGCCCGCTCAGACCATGAAAGCCGGCGCGGGGATGCCGTAGAAGTACTTGCACCTGCGTCCGAGCAGAAAGAACGACACACACACACACACACACACACATTCACACCTACAGGGAGGAGGAATGGGGAAGGGGAAAGTGATGAAGGCGCGATAGGAACGGGCGCGAGTAGTCGGACCCCGAGAGGGGGTCCTGTTCGAGCGGGGAACACATACATACACACACACACACACACACAGACACACACACACACACACACACACACACACACACACACGCGCCCTTAGCCCCCTCAGAATTCCACCCCGAGAAATCTGGGCGTTGCATAGGTATGAGTGCTAGCTGCCAGCTCATGAGGTGGAGAGGGCCGGTCGTGACTGCGGTGGCCCTCCCGGGCGTTCTGAACGTCCTTTTCGGGCCTCCTGGATGCTGAGAACGTCTCGTTATCACGGCTGGATCCGCCTCGGAAGGCGGGCCACGATGAACCGCGGAAGGGGTCCAGGGACTGATTTTGAGCTGACTTCTGGTCCGGACGGGAGGGCCGCCAGTGTCTCAACTGGCCCTCCTCCGACGTCAGCGTGTCACTGTTGAAAAACCAAGTACCAGGCATACACACAAGAAGAGCGAACGAGTCGCGCACACAGCTGGAAAGACGGCCTTTCGCTGAGGCCACCGTTCTGTCTGCGAGCAGGGCTGGGGCGCCGCGTTGCCGGCCCAGGTATTGGTGACCTCACGGTCTCCCGCACGACTTCCCCCCGCAGCGTCTCCCGTGTGGTCTGCCGCATGCCTTCCTGTATCCGAAAGACAATAGACTGCGCTCCTCCCTCTCTCTCTCTCTCTCTCTCTCTGCGCTGCAATTCCCCAAGCAGTGCTTGCATTTAGGGGTTCTTACTTTTCTTAACCATCTCGGGACCAGGGCCGGCTTTTGCGGTCGGTGCCGCCCGTCGCCGTCCGTCGCTGGCGCTCGTCTCGGGACCAGGGCCGGCCGTCGCCGTCGGTGCCGCCCGTCGCCGCCGTCGCCGCCGCCGTCGCCGCACCGTCGCCGCCTTGGTATGCTTTGCTTTACTTTGCTTTGCTTTACCCGTTGGTGCATGCATTGCACCACATAGATTGCACCGCATAGGTTGCATCGCATACATTGCACCACATAGATTGCACCGCATAAACTGCAAGAACCTACCGTTTGGGGTCCAACGTGATGCTGTCCAGGTTTTCTGCCGCCAGGGCCTGACTCTATATCACACAGGTGCTCAAATGTGCTCTCGAATATCAACTCTGCGTGGTTCGATCCTCCTGCGCGGCCAGCACCTCTCCCCAGCTTAGCCGCCGTGCCGTGCGGCATGGCTTGCGAACGGACGAAGTCGCTCCCCAGGACTTCCAGTGAGGGCGAACGCCAGGGGAGACTGTCTGGCACCGGTCGCCGCGTAGGACCACGCGGCGCAGAACAACATCCGCGACTGCTTGCCCGATCGTTATTCATTTTAACGGCCCCACCATCGCAGTGGCGCCATTACCCCGCATGGTACGATCGCTGGACTGGGCGCGGCGATCAAGGTTCCCCTGCCTCACCAGGTTCGGCACCTCAGAAAATCGGCCGCAAGAATAATCCCACCAGCCCTCTGGGCGTAGGTGGTTTAGGGAATTTCCTCTTCCACCCCTCCTTCTTCCCCTTCGGGGAAGGGTTCTACCCCTCCCCTGGACTTGGACGGGGGGGGCCGCTGGTAGTTAGAGCGTCCAAAACGGCCTCGACGAAGAAGCCAAAATCATCGGTTTTATCAGGGTTTTGGCCGATTTTGGAGGCTCCCGAGGGGGAAGGCTAATTGGGGGACCCCCTTCCTTTGATCGATCACCTCCAAGATGGCCCCAAGAGCGCTCCCAAGGCTCCCAAGAGCGCCCCAAGAGGGCCTCAAGAGGCGCCCAGGAGGCCCCAAGAGGCGACCAGGAGGCCCCAAGAGGCCTCCAAGAGTCCCCCAAAATACCCCCAAGAGGCCCCCAAGAGGCACCAAGAGGCTCCCACGAGGCACCCAAGACGGTCCAAGAAGCTCCCGGGACCGCCAAGAGGCCCCCAAGACGCCCCAAGAGACCTCAAAGAGTACCCCAAGAGACATCCCAAGAGACCCTGCGAGGCATTCAAGAGGCCTTTGACTCTTCAGATCGCCCTTATCCTCCTCCTCCTCCTCCCCCTCATCATCATCATCATCATCATCATCATCAGCATCATCATCATCATCATCACCACCATCATCATCATCATCATCATCACTATCACCATCACCATCGTCAAGACCACCACCATCATCGTCATCATCAGCATCATCAATACCAACATCAACATCATAATCCGCCTACTCCTCCTCCTCAGTCCTCCCTCCCCACCCTCATCATCCTCTTCCGCCCCCGACTCCTCCTCCATCCCCCCCCCCTTGGGGTACGACGGCCTCCCCAGCCCCTAGTTCCTCTGTATGCTGCCCCGCTTCCATGATCACCTCTCCTCGGCTGGGCGTCGTTTCTGGATGGGCTGGTGGGGATATTGTTTTGATCTGCGGCTCCAAGGGCGATTCCAGAGAGCGGGTCGTATCGAGCATGGGGCAGCACACAAGATAATTGCCAGCGGGCCAAAGCCAACGCCGGAGTGCACCTGTACCAGAGAGGGCGTAGCAAGCATGGGGGGCCAAGCGAGATAATTGCCAGCGGGCCAAAGCCAACGCTGGGATGCACGCGTGAGAGGAGAGCCCCAAAGCGCCAAGGAGAGCAAGCGTGAAGCCAACGAGAAAATTACCAGCGGGCCAAAAGCCACCGCCGGGATGCACATGCAAGGGGAGAAAACCTAAGAGGCCCGGCAAAGCCAGACGGCGAGCAGGCAGAACCAGCGGGCCAAAAGCCGACGCCAGAGGGAACCTGCGAAGGAGAAAAAAACCGCATGCTGACGACCCGACACACGGAGAAAGCGATGCTTGAACCAGGAACCCTCACTCACGGAGCAATTAAGGCTCATGGACAGCTGCACGCACCCAGTGGGTCGAAGCACCACTGAACACGGTCGTCAGACGAAGTGCGTCGAGGGGGGCGCGGTCCTTCCCGCCGACAGCGCCAGGCTGAGGTGAACCCAGGCGGGGAAAGACCATGTCCGAGAACGATGCACGCGATGAAGCCGCCGTAGGCGCCTGCCAAGGGGGGCGCCACAGAGCAGTGCCGACGTGAAAAGGGAGGGAAATGTGGAACGACGGGGCGGGCCTTAGGCCGGCGCTCCCATCCGCTCGAGAGCCCGGGCGGGCGAGGCGGGCCCATGCTCGAGAGAACCAGGCCAAATCCCACCGAGCGCGTGGATTATTTCAGCCGACGCCACACGGGCTAAGTCCACGGTGCACCGTGGAAAGCAAGTCGCAACCATGCCATAGTGGTGCCCCACATCCAGGGGAGAATGCAGGGAGAGCCACGACTTGTCACTGAGGTAAAACAACCACGTCGAACGCCCTGCCGTGGATGTCGAGGTGAAGTAGGGGGGATGGGGGCGCAGCCGATAGCCGCAGGTCAGGTGAATACGTGGGGAAGGACGAGAGCCCAGCGGCCACCGTCAGCCAAGGACGCAGCCCAGCGTCGTCGGAAGGTGGTCAGGAGGGAGCCCGTCGGGTGGGGGGGGAACGCCATCAGGTCGCTGCCGACAGAAGCGCTGCTTGTGGAGCGAATGGGGGGTGCCTTCGGCCTGCAGCCCCAGCCGTCCAACGTGGGCGCCCAGCGGGCACGACGGGCCCATGTCAGAGAAAGGGCCAAAGTGAACCGTGCGACGGGAATATGGCAGCCGTTACCACACGGGCTAGGGACCACGCTGTACCGTGGGAGTCTAGACACAGTGAGAGCGGCGCACCTCGTTCCCAAGAGGTGACACTAGTGTAGTAAGTCCTGGGCCTGCCACTGCGGTGAAACCAGCCCCTGCTGTATAGGGGCTACCCACGGATGGGCCTGCGGGGACTGCCGCCCGCAGCGTCTTCATCCTCCTCACCTGTGCCCCTGCGGGCGGCAAAGGGGCGGTTGAGGACCATCGGACTGCCGACCCACTGGGCCCCACAAGGCACGTCGGGGCCCCAAATGGCCCACAGGGTCAGCGCGATGGAGACAACTTTGCATAAGGAGGTGGAGGCAGCCCCCAGCTGCCCGAGGTCGTTGTCGTCCACAAAGCATGCGCGGCGTTCTGATACGGGTTGAGTGGCGACACGTAGTATTGACATGATCAGGGGGGGGGAAGGTCTGGAGCCGCAGATGAGCTGCAAGAGAAAGCGACGGAGCCCTCTCCGGCTGTCTCTCACGAAGGAGCTGCCTTCCTGGGCCTGGGGAGAAGCAGGGGGGCAGCGCTCCGAAAGGGTCGACCCGTCAGGCCCACTTACGGGCGAAGTCCCGCCCGCGCTGCCGTTTGTCCGCATACTGAGCGTCTCCTCTGGGGGCCGAACGTTTCTCCCTGGTCCTCCAGTCGGAGTCGGACCACGTGTCCTGGCGGTGGTCCCACCCTTCCCATGCCTGCCATGTCTCCCATCGAACTGCGGCACTGGGTGGGGCTGTCTGTTCGGCGACCCTGTAGTGGGTGTACACCGGGGGGGGGAACAAGTGACCTCTTTAGGTTTGCTCCAAGGGTGCCGTCGATCCTCCCCGGTGGGCTCGCTTGAGGCAGCCGCTTGCGCGGGTTCCCTGTCGTCGGTGGGCACTGGGGGGGGACATGGCGCCGTCTTGCTGCCGTCTGCCAATGGGCACGGGCGCCCGCCACCCCTGGGACCTTCGTGGGTGTGCGCCCTGGTGTTACGCTGTAGCTGCTTGCGATGCCTGTCCGTAATGGTTGGCCAGTCTACGCGGAGCTGGTGTTCGTCGTCCATCTTGTAGGCGTCGAAGCCTGCTTTGCCCCATGCCTGGAGGAAGTCTTCGCATAGCTGCACCGAGCTCCTCTTGGGGTCAGACTTGATGTTGACCCATGGGCCCCCGTGCTTGCTGACTAACTTGCGGACCCAGGCGGGCCAGATCCCGTTGAAGGCGCCCCCCAGCGTCCTCTGCAGTCGGCTGATCTTGTCTTGTGCTGGCTCTTCCTTGCTGGTGTCTGCTTCGCTGATGGAGCTCAGGTACATGGGGAGACCGCACATGAGGTCATCAGGGCGTGCTGGTGGGATGGATGCGTTCTGCGGTTCGTTTCCTCGGCCTGTGCTGCGATGCTGCCAAGGGGCTGGGGGGCTCAGTGGCGGGCGTTCTGTGTGGCTGAGTGAGGCGTCCTCAGGAATTGGGGTTGGCCGGAGCTCTGACTTGTTTTCAACTAGCCTCAGCCTCCTGTCGTTCAGCCTCCTGTCGTCGCACATTGCAGCCTGATAGGTACGCGCGTATTCCCTGGCGTACGGCGACCAGGCTTTGGACTCGGCCCGCTGTGGGGGTCTGGTCCACAGGATCGGCGGACTGTGGGAGGCCTCACTGTCGCTGCGCTCTGGGGTGTCGGCCTTGACAACTTGGCATGCTGGACTGGCTTGGGCCTCGGAGTCATTCCTGTCTGGGTGGGCTCCATGCGTCTGCCATTCTGACTCTGAAGGGTCCCAGTCAAGCTCCTCGTCGCCGCCGCCACTTCCATACTTGTGCGGGGACGGAACCTCCCCTCCCTCACCGCTGGGCTGTCCTGGTGCGGCAGGCGGCTGGGGGATAGCTTGGACGGGGGGTGGGTCGGGTGAGGTCGCCCGGGGTCGGAGCCAAACAGCGTTGGGGGATCCTTCCTCTTCAGCACTGCAGGTCTTTGCGTCCTTCCGCGAGCTGGCTAGGAGTTTGATTGTTCCTTCTGTGAGGTCGTCCCTTGTTTGTGATAGAAAGGTGGTTAGCGCATCCAGTGGCTGCCGCTGTGGGCACTGACCTTTCTGGCTGTCGAGTTTGTCAACATAGCATCGCCATGCCTCCTGGTACTTCGAGCTGCTCTCCACTAGGCGCGCGACCACGTTGGCCGCAGCTGCCCTCCGCCCGCCCCACTGGATGTGCGGGGGTTGCCCGTTCCTAAGTATATCGTCCCCGTAGATGGACTGCAGGAACTGCACCAGGTGCTCGTGGGACCACCCCGACTCGTCTGTCACCGCTCCCACGACTTCCCTTTCCCACCGCTGGGCGTGGGCCACCCAGAGGGAGTAGACTGAGTGACTCCACTCGATCAGGAACTTGACCAACTCGCGGACGGGGCCCCTCGACTGCTCCCCACCGAGACGGCGGGTGGAGTACGTGGGTAGTGGGGGTGCAATGGGTGGTGGAAGATCCGGTAGTGAAAGGCTGTAAGCACCTCCTCCGTCTGTGCCTTCTTGCGGGGGCGGAGCGAGCTCTGTGCTGCCTTCGGCCGTTGCCGTGGGCGGGTTGGAGCTTGCGGCTGGCACTGGGCTGTTTGGGGAAAGATGCGCTGACATGTCGTAGATGCCCCATTCCTCTGAGGTCTCGCTTGTGGCTGGCCTCTTGGCGGGGGGATCTGGGTATATCTCGTTGGAGCATAGGTCCAGTACCCGGTCGAGGGCGCTAGGGGCAATGTCCCAGATGTGTACCAGGCACCTCCTGCAGGCCCAGCTGGCATTCCACTGCCTCTTGGTCCACAGTGATGGCATCGCGTCCCACGGAGGGAGACCTGTCAGCGCATTGCGGTCCGCGTCCGACTCTGCGCGCCATATGAAACAGCCCAAGGCGGGCGCGCCTGGCGGCCACTCAAGCAAGGGGGAAAAGGGGGGACAGAAGTCACAGGTGGCTGAGTAGCATTTGGCCAGGTGCACTTCAGTACCGAACCTGCCGTCGGCGAGCCTGCGTGGCGGGAGCGTGGTGCCCGCGCTGTCTGGGCGGTACTGGCGAGTCGTACGGAGGACGAGCTCCTTGAGGGTTGGGGCAGCAGCCACGGGTGTCACTCTGGCCCCCAGCGGCAGTCGGGCCAAGGAGGGGAGTGTCCTAGCCCTTCTCTGAGCGCGGTTATCGTCCAGTCTGCGCCTGTGCTCCAGTAGTAACCACTGCATGGACCTCCTGCAGTTGCGCTCTGTCGCGTCGGGTTCAGGGAGAAGTACCCCTCTCTTCTCCAGCGAGCTGACCCAATATTGCTGGCAGAGCCATCTACAGTTCTTGCCCTCCGCGCACGCCTGCGCTCGGTTCTGGGCTAGAAGCTCCCTCGTGCAGTCGTCTTCCCAGGCGCCTGCTGTACCACTTAGCAGCCCGACACTGGTGCATCCGTCGCAGTTATAGGTGGCGTCCTTCTGCTGCCTGCAGAAGCGCCCGCCACGCACGAATGGGGGGAACAGTGGGGTCCCTGGGGCCGGGGAGGCAGGGATGTCCTCGTCGAGTCGGTGGTTCGAGAATGCCGCCCCTCCTCTAATGTACTGGAGGTCGGCCATGGTTCCAGGGCTGCCCAGTCCAATCTCTGACACCGCCAGGGCTGTGTGCAGCTGGCAGATGGAGCACCCTCCACTGTTTAGCTGCGTGACATCGGCAGGCCAGACCAGAGACTCCAGCACGCGTAGGGGAGCCTCCAGGGTGAAGCCGTGCGCCTGCACCCCTGCCCATGTCTCTGGACAATTATGCTCGCCGGCAATCGCGTGGTGATGGGCATAAGTGGTCAAGGTGCTAGTGTGGTGTATGACCTCAGCTAGCTTGGTATGGAGGGTGGCGAGGTCCGTGAGCTGGAAACCCCGGGCCTCTGCAAACTGGGTGCGGAACTCCTCGCGAGCCTCCTGCCACGGCAGGCACAGGCCCATCGCGGCCTCAAGAATGTCGCCTGTGGCCTCAGGGTACGGGAAAGGCCAGAGTGTGGCGCGTGGCTCGCGCAGCTGTAGCATCATCACCACTAGTAGCACTCTGAGCGTGGGGGGGGTGAGGGGCTGCTTGTCGTCACCAACTAGGGTCTGAGTGAAACCTGCATCGATCTTATCAGGCTGGAGTAGGGCATGCAGGTTCTCCATTCCTGGGAGCGCCCTGCGGCGTCTGCATCGGCAAGTGGAGCTGCCCCAGGCCGCGGGAAACTGTGGGAGCGTGCCCTTGGGAGCGCAGCGGCTGGAGGCCTTGGGGCGGCGGTTGCACCCGACCTTGCGGGGCAGCGGCGGGAGCGATTCGCATGCGACGCCCAGCTGCTCGTCGTACCACGGCGTGCCCAGACCAAGAAACCAAACCAGGGCTGCCCACGTGAGGTTGTACACTAGGTTGCTGGCGTCAATCCCGACCTCCACGTCCAAGCAGTAGCCAAGGTGACTCCAGGCTTTCCTGTCTAGGCTGCCGGGCTGCCTGGGGGTGGCCCCCATTTGCCACTGGCGGGGGTGGAGGCCGGACACTGTGCAAAGAAGAATGGCCATCAGAGGGTCGTCCACCAACTTCTTTATGCTATCCGAGAGAGCAGCACCCAACTTGTCCCAAGAGAACTGGGGATCGAGTGGTGCCGCGATGCGGTCTGCGAAGGAGCTCTCCATTCTGGCCTTGGCCTTCTTGATTGCGATTATGAATACGTTGGAGGTGGCCCGCGCGATGGCGAAGTTCACCCTGTTGGGGTTGTCCATAAAGCCCCAGTCGTGCCAAGAGTTGGAGCGCGTGGTAAGGTAGATCACGACGTCAGCCCCCCCCCTCGGCTCGAGTCAACGGTGGAAATGGTGAGTCTGCCGTTGGCGAGGTACTCCTCCGCGACCTGACGTAGCCCTTGAAAACAAAGGTTGATTCCATTGAGGGGGGAACTCGATTGCTCGAACACGCTCTCGTGGCCTTTGTGCTCGCCTACTCGCTCGGGGGGAAGAGAGGCATAGTCGCTTGCTCTGAATGCCTCGCCTTTGCCGCCCCCTTTCTCCCTGGACTTGGGCTGACCCAGGGTGCCGCTGATGTTGCGCCCTGACTGGGGCCAGCCGTTCTCGAGCACAGCGCACTGCAGTTGATAGCCAACCACCACGAGGACTGTGGTCCCCTTTTCCATAGCCGGCAGGAGCGCCCGGACGATGTCCACCGTCTGCGCAGCCTCTGGGAGATTAGCGAACCCTGCGTGGAGGTTGGACGAGACCTCAAGTGAGGGTTGTCGACCAGAAGGAACCGATGCCTCTCCTCCGGGTGCTGTGTAGAGGGCTGCAGGTCCCTCAGAAGGTCCTCCAGGTCCTCCGGGGTGGACTTGGTGGCCTTGGCCAGCTTGATGAGCCGTGCACCGTCCCAGGGCAGCATCTGCTGCCATGGTAGTCCCGCCACCAGTGGCCTTTGCCTGAGGGGGTCGGTGAGACCTGTCTTGATCGCCTTGATGTAGAAGATCACGCTGGGCCAGGAGAGTAGGAGGGGGTGCATGCGGTAGCAGAGGGTCAATTGTACCACCGTGGGGGTGTCCTCACCCAGCGCATTGCGTAGTCGGTCGAATATCGAGAGGCACAAGCCGCGGTCGGCCGCCTTCCTGGAGAGGACGGCTGGAGAGAGCGGCTTCGGATCGCCGACCAGCAAAAGGTGCCCGCCAGAGCGTATGACGCTCACGAGGGACATTGCAGCCATCAGTTCGCGCGCCTGTCCTGCCTCGTCGATTATGAGTAGGGCAACGGGGGAAGCAAGTTTAAGGGATTCAGCCGCTTCGTGCGTTGTAATGAACATCTTGGCGTCCCTCAGTAACTGCGCACGGAAGGTGGTGAATTCCTTGGAAGGTCCGCTCAGGTGTGGGTGGCGGTTGTGCGTTCTATAGAAGTGCCCCCCGGGTGTGAGGTGGGAGAGCTTAGGGACCACCCGCGTGTCCTTTGCCAGCCTGACGCACCTGTTGGGGAAACCTGTTTCGGGCGCCAACCTGCCCCCTTCGTACGCCTCCCCTAAGCCGATTGCGGGCTGGTCAGCGGCTGTGTTTGACCCAGCCGTGAGGGCCACTGCCTGTCCCTTGGGAAGCGAGCTCGCCCAGGCGCCCATCGTGGCCACTGGGAAGAATGTTTTGCCGGTCCCTGGGGGGCCCATGAACCACTGTGACATGGTGTCGCACGGTGGCGACCAGAACCTTGCTAGCGGCTTCATTGAGCCGGTGTCGTAGAGCAGCGTCGCCCAGCTTGGTGACGGGGGGAAGGCCCCTGACCCGCTGGAGCACCTGACCTGTAGCACCCTCGACCTCGTCGTCTGTGAATGGGGAGTCAGATGGCCCCTCGCACTGCTGTGCCTGTTGTGCCGCGCCGTCCATCTCGCTTGTGGGGGGATACGGACCTTGGCCTCGATGACAGCTCTTGCCCTGGAAAGAAGGGAGCTGCTGCCCATCCTGGTGTTCTCCACTTCGTTCGCCCGCGTCCTGTCCATTTTGACGATGGCACGGTGGGTGAGCAGGAAAGTGAGGACGTCGAGCGGTGAGCCCACCAGAACGTCTGGAGCCTGCTGTAGCTTGTACATCTCACTGGCAGCGTTATAGATTCTCCAGTATTGTAACTTGGACGGGACCTGTCAAATCGATACAAAGCGTCGCCTTCCTTGCCAGACTCCGCGGTCGCACCGTCTAAGAGTAGCTCCTCAGCATGATTGGAGTCGCTCCATGCCAGGGCTTGGTTGGTGGGGTACTTGGAGACTGCCCTTAGTCTGAGGACGTCGCACTCATTGCGGGAATTGGCGCCACCGAGGTCCGGTGGCCACACGAGTCTGAGAGCGGTGATATGGTCCTCCGTTGGGCCGGTGAGACTGAAAAGAAATGTACGTGACTGAGCGTCCATACCACCCTCCACACCACGTAGCATCAGCTTGAACTCGACTGGCCAATGCAGGTGTAACAGCTGCCTCCCTTCCTGCGGGGGGAAAGCGTTGCGAAGGTTGTACTTGTCTAGAATGTGGCAGGTGGACTGCTCGCTGATGGGGGTGACAGCCACCTCCAGGGCACAGCTCTTTTTGCGAGCCAAGTCTGTTCTGGCCTGTGCGGAGCCGTCCCAAACTGTCTCAGTGGCTGCCATGTGCACGGTCCAGGCTAACCCGCAAAGAGCGCTGCCCCTTTGTCGTAGAACCTGCCCCCAGTGCTTCGGCAGGTTGACTGCATAGGGGACTGCACCAAGGGGGGTATGGAGGCGGACTTGCGCACCTGGGCTGTCCGCAGGTATGGCAAATAGCCCCATGACGGCCTTGGCCGCCGTGTCCGCAGGGGAGTCGGGCGTCGTCAGGCTAGCCTGGTGGGGAGCGTTGCCTGCCCAGTTGTCCTCGTCCCCTAGAGGCTGTCCTGCACGATCCACTGGGTCCAAAGAAGAAGCCCTACTGGAGCCAGCGCGTCTCTCCTTCTGAGTCGGCGCTGCGCACGGCCCGCCTGCTGCGGCTGGGTTAAGGGGGAGCGGGTCGGCGCCACCCCATGCCCCTGTGGTGCGCCCCGTGCTGGCCCCCCAACCAAATCGGCATAGGCTGGGAGGTCGGAGGTCCGCTGAGTGCACGGTGTCGGTGGAGATGGCGAAGTTGAACTCGTCGTCTCGATAAGGGAAGTTGACTGGTACATGATCCCAGTCCACGGGAAAGGCCCAGCCCGGCATACGCGCACAGCTGCCGTCCTTGACTGGGCCAGGGAGTTCCCAGCCTGGCCATATTGGTCTCTCAATTTTGAGCCCTGTCACGCTGTCTGTAGTCGATCCGTGGGTCCTGGTCCAAAGGTTGCCTTGCCCAGTGTATAAACTGGGGTCAGGTCAACCGGTTCCCCTCTGCTTCGCGGCCTCGCCGAATTGGCCCCCGCCCAAGAGGTGCCCCTTGTCGGCGCAGAGCTTCTGGCAGATCTCACACCACCAGCACCACTCGTGGTTGAAGTGTGCCCACCTGAGCCATGGGCATTCCCTGGCGCGGAAGGGTAGGAGAGAGCCCTCTGCGCTCGGGCCCTGCTCGGAGTGCTCGAGGGGGGAAGGCCATCTGCTCAGAGGCCCGCCATTGCTCTTCCTCTTCTTAACCATTCTGATTGCGCGTAGGGGGGGAAGCAGCCGATAGCTGCGTCACTGGTAAATGTGCGCCCGCGGGGGGAACTTGAGCCATCGCAACGGAAACACAGACGCTGCGGAACCAAGCACGTCGATCGGATCGAAGCGGGACAGAGTGGGAAGCAGAGGGGGGGTTCATGAGCAGGTAAGCAGCTTCAGCTGCAGCAATGGGGCTGCAGAGGTTGATTTCTCGCAAGTCGCTGCCAGGAAAGTGGGAAGGCTGGGAGGGGGCATTGTCACTCCACTGCATGTGAGAGGTGACAATGGTAACGCCCTCCCTGCGGAGGGAGTCCGCCCAGTACACCCCAATGGTGGCCAAGCTATCTGCGGCTTTGTTCAGGCGGCGCCTGCCAGCCTGCCACGTGGGATCCATCCTGCGCCTTCAACCTGCCCTAAGGCGTCCTCCATCTGCCGTGCCAGATGGAGCCTACGGTATCTGGCGGTGCCGGCCCCATATCTCACGGCAGCTAGGTTGTCGCCCACAATGCGAGCCATGCGGGTCGGACTGCTTATGTGGGGAAGCAGCGCCAGTCCTGCTCGGCACCCTGCTACCTCGGCCATCTGGGCATTGTCGCCCCAGAGAGCGACAATGGTTATGGCGAGTACCCGAGGTGCCCCAGTGTTGGGGCTGCGATGCAAGAGGAAGGCTCCGGCGCCCGACACCTTTTCACCGCCCCCAAGGTTTCTTGCCCTTCCGTCGAAGGTGACCTCGTACGGCCATGGGGTGGAGTCGGAGTCGGGGAAGGGGGAGTCGCGAACAGTGATCTCGTCTCCGGGCTCGAGTCTTGTGCTGGCCGTAAGAGTGGTAGTATGGAGCCTCCACTCCCGGCAGAAACTGGACGACCAGTACGCTGCGGGGAAGTTGTCCGTCCTTGGGCAGGGAAACCAGCTTCGGCCTGGAGGCGTCCAAGCAGCCCGAGTGTGTGGGGACTGCAGGACCACGATCCTGTCCTCTGGTTCATGGTTCCTGGTGACCACCGGGAGCCTGCGGATCTCGCCTCCTGCCCTGCCCGCGTGTCGCTGCGAGCGTGGCCTAGCAGCACCACAGACCGCCCCTGTCGGGGCGGGACAGGGGTTGCACGTGCGGCATGTGTCTCGCAGGACGGTCCACACTGCAGTCTCGTCGGGACCGTTGACCCTTGGGGGTTCATCGCCCCTGTGTTATTCATCCTCGCTCTCCTCGTGATGATCATCGTCGGGGGTAGCCAACCCGCGCAAGATGAGCCTGGCGGCGTCGCCTTCCTCGAGAGGGGAGGCTGTGAGGTTGACGCAGTATCTGAAGGAGATCTGATGTAGAATATTGGCGAGTACTGGCTGGTGTTCGCCCTCGCTGGTAATGGCTTGGGAGAGGGTCGGAGGGTCGTCTGGCCCCCCGTATGGTGCTCCAGACTAGGGCAGCTGCTGGGCACCAGTGCCAGACGTGCTCTGTGGTCGCCTCGCCCAGCCCACAGAGCGGGCAGCGCCCATAGGGCCCTACTCTGACGGGTGGCCGTAGTCGCCCACCCGCATTTACGCATGTGTCCGCCTGCCCCCTAAGAGGGAGTGGTAGTATTTCAGGGGGTAAGTTTTGCCAGAGGGCGAAGGTGCGCGGGCCCGCGCCAACGCACCTTGCACACCAGGCCGCCCCCTCGTCGTTCGGCCCGGCGGTGATCCACACTTTGCCAGCAGGCGCCCCGCAGGGGCACCCGCGGGGAATTCTTTCGCCGTCACCTCGGCGTCTTGCCGAGCCAGTAAGGCCGTTACACAGGATCCTCATCACGTGGTGTGCCGCCGTGAAGGTGGCGCAGTGGCGTAGCAATTGCCATTCCTCCCCTTGGGAGGGCTGCCATCTTCTTCCTCGGCTGGCATTCTGGAGCCATTATGTGAGGTGTCGGCTGTTCATTCGGGCCCAGGCCGCGGCGTAAGTGATCCTGCCGAAGCGTCTGCCTTCCAGTAGGTAGGGTTGCTGCTCTGCGAGGAGCAGGGCCCGTGCGGCCTTTCGTTCGGTGATCATCTTAGGACGCAGGGGGACTGCCTCGGGCGCCCGTGCTGCGCGGGCTCCCCATTTCAGCAGCTTGTTCCATATGATGCTTGCTCGCTTTAGGACGGTACTGGGCCCCCAGAAGTCGTTGAGTGCGAATGCTCTTGCGGCGACCGCGCGAGCCGTCGCAACGGGGCATCTGGGGGCGCCCTGCACTTGGAAGCGGATGCCCAGTCCGGTCAGTACGAAATCAGGGACCAAAGATGCCCCCGCCAACCCGAGGGCCGCCCTCAGTTGTGCTCGTAGCTCACGCTCTTGCACCATGTCGGGGGGGGCGTAGTGCGCGGCGTGGGGGGCCAGGGAGATCAGGCAGGCGTTCCAGGCGGCGGCAGCACGGGATGGCGACATCTTGGCAAGGTGCAACGCCAGGGCCCTCCCCCTAATTTTGGGGAAGGGGCGGTTCCACGTGCCTTTGCAGAGGACCTCCTCTTGCTCCTTGGTGAGCCCCCCGTTCTGCGGCGGATCGTCGCCTTCCGCAGCTCGAGATACCACCACTGCCCCCAAGCGGGGCCATTGATCTCTAACCGCTGAGCCTCCGAAGGGGGTGTGTTCCATAAGGGTGCGCCACCACTCTTGGTTACCAGCTGGGACGAGTGCTGTCTTGAAGGTGCAGTTACAGTCGTGCTGATAGGGCGAGCACCGGGTCGGCCCCCGGCTGCCAACGTGTCTTTCCACGAGTGCCTTGATCAGGCTCCCTGGTAGCCATGAGATCAGCACGTCGCCCCCGTCCTGCTCGAAGTGAACGGGTACTTCCTCCAGTGCAGCGCGGAGGGTGGGGGAGTCCTCGGTGCGTATATCCCTGCATTTGTGCGCCTCGACCAGGAGGCCGGCGGCCTTGGCGGCCCAGGGGAGGGCGATGGCGGCGCGTAGCGTCTGCCTAGTTGTGCTAAGAAGGGCGGCGAGGTCATCCACATAGGTCGGGTCGTCGCCCCCGGTGATGCACGAGATAACGGCGATAAGTGGGTCGTACCCCAGGCTCCACAGGAGGCGCTTCCCCCCATGCCTACAGACCTCAGCAGGCGCCGTTCAGGGCCTTTGTATTTCCCCTTACATGCCATCACCCTACGCTCCGATACCAAGGATTTGAGCGAATGCAGCAGCCACGAGGGACGTTTCCATCTCCGGAGGAGACTGCCCATCCATTGGAGTGATATTCGCTCAAAGGCTTTATTCTGGTCACAGAAGATTACCGCCGCGCACGGGGCGCCACCCACCGCAGACGCAGCCTGCTCGACAAAGTCCTCCACAATTGCTGCGTGTTGTCCGAGGAGCGCAGCCCATCCGGGGCCGGGAGCCTCTGGTGGCTCGGGGGAAGAGCTCAAGTGTCGGGTGACCTTGGTAATGTTGGGCCCGCATTGGCCACCCCGCTTGACGGCTTGGTTGGGGCTCAGAAGTGGCTCGACGGCTGGGCCGAGGAGGTCGGTCAGGGATGCACGGCATAGACGTCGAATGCATGTGGGGAGCTGCAACGGCCTCATGTCATTGGGGCCTTCCGCGCCAGGCTTCTTCCCTATCCATACCAAGAGGTCCACGGAAGGCCCTAGCACCTCCTCGATCATTGATGGATTGAGGTCGGCTGCATACCAGGCTTGGGCAAGGAGGCAACCGACGAACCTTGCCCTGGGATGATACGCCTCATAAGGTATACCACCCACCCCCAGTGCGCTCCCGCTGGGTGTGAGGACGGTAGACGCGAGCTTGGCCCACCTGGGTCTAGGCCTACTGGGGACGTCGACCCCGGGGTGCCCCTGGAAGCAATGGTCAAGGAGCCTGCCCGCTGAACCTGGTAGGGGGGGCGGAGTGCCATATTCCACTGCGACTGTTCCATAAGACATTGTCAATCTGGTTGGGCCTGTCGTGCCATGTGCCGTTGGAGCCCCTGGCGCCCAGGATGGCGTGGGTCTTCTTGTATATCTCCCGCCCTGTTCTGCAGTGGGCCGCGAGGGGGGGTCGCTCGGCTCCTGGACCTCTCTGCGCCGGGGTAAGTCGGGCCGCTCTTCTCTGCGCGACCTCGGCGCCCCAGGTTCCGAGCCACCTGCCCGCGCCCTCTGGGGAGAGGCCCTGACCGTCCCATCCGTACTCGTATAACCAAGCTGCTAGGACCCCCACTGGGCGCGTCGCCTCCTGCTTTTGGCTGGCCGCAGCAAGCAGCAGGCCCGGGAACGTTCGCGCCCTGTGCGTCCTCCACTTCTTCCACCAGTCGTGCAACGCCGAGGTGAGGGCGCGCCTGCCGAACCTCAGTAGGGTGGGGAGGGTGGGCGGGGAGGGCTCGTCGTCACGGGGCTCGCTTGACACGTGGTGTGTCTGGTCGGAGGGATCACGGGAGGGGCCACCATCGTCGTTATCGAGGTGCTGATCGGGGAAGCCACCCAGGCGGGCAGACCGAATCCAGTCGGCGGGTTGGATCAGGCCGCTTAAGTTGACGGGCGGGACCCCGAACAAGCGTTCAAGGTGAGCGTAAAGTTGCCGGAGTTCCACGTGCGCCGCAGTAGGGAGGCTCCTGAGGTCTGCAGCTTTCACGGCGTCGTCCCTTCTGGCTCTCTTCGCGCCCTGAGGTTCGAGCGAGATGGGGGCGTGGTCTGACAGCGTGAGCCCCCAAGATTTCCAGGGCTCGTAAGCGTATATGTGGCTGGTCGGGCAGGCACACATGTCAATCTGAGACTCGCTCTCCTTGTCGATTCTAGCGGGGACATGCATGTGCACCGCCGTCGAGCCGGAGCTGGTCCGAATGTCTCTCAGGAGTGCGGCTGCCTCTACCTCCCCGTCTCTCGGGTGCTCAAGCTGCAAGTTGACATCGCCTCCCCAGTATGTGTCAAGCTGCTCCCACTGCTCCACTGCAGCGGCAATGTCGACTACGGTATCTTCCTTCCGGTACACTGAGACATGGCGAATCCTTCTTTCGCCCTGCTGAACAATGGCCGCAACTGCGCAGCCCGGGACCACGTCCTGTCGTTCCAGGAGGGGAGTCCCGTGCGGGGGGACGATACCCACTCCTCCGGCCATGCCTCCGGTCGGCCCGAGGAAGCCCGGGGAGGCTACTATCGTCCCGGCTGGAAACATGGTCTTCCATACCTCGGTCTCGTGCTCGGACCAGTGAGTCTCTTGAACGGGGGCAATCCTGATATTCATCGTGACTTACGTCAGCAGTGCGTGCTTGACCTGGTTCTTGCTGGCAGGTGCAGCTTCTGAGGTATCTCACGTTCCAGCAGCTAAACCTGGGAAGGCTGCCCCGGGGGGGGGCGTCGAGCGCTTGTATCACGCCGTCGAGCGCGCGGTTACCGCACATGCTGTCCCATGTTGGCTGCGTCCAGGGGTCTGCGTGTAGGAGTGGCCAGAGGCTTCTTGGTCCGCGTATTTTGTGCTGACACCTGGCTTCGAGTGCCTCGTTAAGGGCACGTCGTGCCTGCGCCCAGGCAAGCGCGCGCATCCCCGGCGCTAGTACATGCCGGGGGGGGACCCCAGCGCTCTGTGGAGCGTGTTGGGGCCCCTAGTGGAGTCTAGGGGCGCGTCGACTCAGGAAGGAGGGCCCCCTCGCGCCTCATCTGCTCTGCGATGTCGTCTGGGAACGGGTGGTTTCTGAGCTGTGCCCACGGGCATTGTCTCGCTGCGCATGCACGCGCTGTCGCCCATGCCTCAGCCATCTGGACACCTGTCGGCGCGGGGGAGCAGGATGTCGCCTGTTGGCCCCCTGCGCTCCAGGCCCGCATGGCTGGAACTATCCTGCGTTGTAGGCAGCGGGGGTCAAAGTGCATGCCGACTGCGTCGTAGAGAGCCCTGTCGCGCAGTCCGAGCCCCCCGCAATATCCTGCTAAGCCTATGGCCCTTGCTCTTTCGCCTGCGCTGGGGGGCCTGAGTCCGTGGGTTCTTCCCTCTTTAACTAGCCACCTCCCCCGCGCCTTGACCTTCTCCTCTACAGCCGGGCTCCCCCTTTCTTTACCTGACATGACCAGCCCGAGTCCTTCTGTGCACCCTGGAAACCGTTGCTCTGCGCCACACTCGTCGAGCACTTGCCTCGCGCCTTGCCTCAGATCTGACGGATTCCGAAGGAACCACCTGTAGCTGCTGTCTTCGTTGTATAGAAGGCAGAGGAGGTGGGTCTGGTAGCTGCTGGGCACGATGGCGCCAGGGTCCTCCTGGGCTGTCCTGGATCGCGTCCACGCGGGGATTCGGCCGTCGGGCCTGTATGCCCATCTGGGTTCCCACGGGCTGGGGAGCCGATCGTAAACTATGGTGCTGGGAAGGGGGGGGGGGGGGGGGGATTTGCCATCCATAGTCTCTCCCTTGGGCTGGCCACGTGGCCCCCAGCATTCCCATTCCGGGCTGAGTTCCCCCATGGCGGTCCTCATGGCATCTCGGTGTACCAGCTGCACGGAGGCAACGTTCTCGACCAGGACGAGTATGGTGATGTCTGGTCTCCTCTTGTTCGCGAGATACCACGCCGTTGGGATGGCGAAAAAGTGGGAGGACTGTGCACCCGCCAGACCGCCCCTACCAGCATGCGCGCCCGCAGCCGACAGGTTGTTACACGGGGGTCCCGCCACTATTAGGAGGGTGCTTCCTTGCGCGAGGGAGTCGAGGTGCTTCTCCCAAGGGGATATATTGTCGTTGGGGTCTTTCCGCCTGAACAGGTCCCACACGTCTTCGGCGATTTGTCTGTGCTGGGGGCCTCCATCCTGGAGGTCTGGCGCGTTTGCCCACCTGCGCGCCACTGCCTCAGCTGCCGTCCTGTTGTGTTCCACGAAGACGGATGCACGGAATTTGCTACCTGCATCTAATTTCCGCGCTGGGTCACCCACCGCAAAAGTCTGGCGATGCCCCAGCCGTCGAATAGCGACACCAGGTGTAAGGGGGAACTCCCGTCATTCCGGAATTGCTGTGCTGTGCGCTCATCCCCACCTGCCCTCTGCTACTGCTGTGTGAAGTCTCGTTCCGCCGCCTCCTGCACGCGCAGCCTGCCCGACGTCGTCGGCTGTTTGGCCCGGTCCTAACCGGATGGTGCCTTGCTCACGCAGGGAACGAAGTGCCTCTCGGATGGTGCCATTGTCCAGCCCAGCTACCCGGTAGGAGGCAGGTACCTGGCTGGGGGGGGCCACTGGGGCGAGGCCGGCTTCGCTGTCCCTGTGCTGCGACCAAACATGTTGTAGGACGTCGATCGGTTGAGGGGCTGCAGTGGGTTCCCTGGGGGCGGGGGGGTAGATTCTCGCTCTCGCCCTTCTGTTTCCTGCTCCTGCGCCTTGCCGCTCGGCCACGGCGCGCGCACGCCCACTTCCGAGGCGAGTCTGCGTCGGTGGTACGGATCGGGATTCCCACATCGTTATCAGGGTCTGGGGGGTGCTTCCTGCTCTCCGCGTCGCCCCCGCCCTTGCCCTGCGTCTTAGCCTGGCTTCCCGGCGGTCTGTATGCGGGGTCTGTCTGCTTCGGCTTCTGCTCTGCAGCCGCACCGCGCCCCTCCGCGTCCTGCTTCTGCCCTGCCGCTCAGCCCCCTCTGGGGGATGGCGCTGTGTTGCAGCACCTTCGGCTGCGACGCCCCTTGCCTGCCGCCCCTCGGCGCCCCGCCTCTCTCGTTGGGAAGGTGGGGGGGGTGCTCTCTCAGCTGCCTGCGAGGGTCGCACGGCTGGACACCCCTGAGGTGGCCCCCCTCGGAGGTTGGGCCAGGCGGGGTCGACCGTCCTCAGCCAGCTGCGGCTGGAGCCGGGGCTGCTACCTGCGGCCACGGAGAGCATCTCTTCCAGCGCCGTCTCAGCCAGGGGGGAAAATGGGCAGACGGGTCCGCCAGCGTCGGGGCCCCTGCCTGTCGCGTCTTGCAGGCGTGCGCACGCGTCATCCGCCGTTAGGGCTGCGCTTCTTGATACCACGTTCCTTCCATTGGGGCCCCTCGTGCAAACTGGTGGATGGCGCGCCCAGAGCGCCTTGAAGGGAGCGATCAACCTGTGCGAGATAAATGCCCTGGTGAACACTTGTCGCAATTGCTTCTCAAGTTGCGGCATACAAGTGCCCCAGGCTATGGCGCTTAGTACTGTCCTCCATTTCACTTCGCCTGCGCAACCCAGCCCGGCCCATTGGGTCGGAGGGCCGAGGGTGCGGAGCGTCTCCGCCGCGCTGCCAAGGAGTTGCCCCCATTGGCGCCGCATGCAGGGCGGCAGGTGTGCGCTTGCTCTGGGGGCATCGCCTCTCCCGAGCGGGTATCCGCTTGGTGTTCGGGCAACGCTGTCTGGAAGAGGCCATGGTCCCCCCGCTTGTGCTTGCGGCGCGCCTTCTGCTAGGGCCTCGCCCGCTGGCCCCTGCGGGGCTGGGCCGCCCCCCTTCGGCGTTACCTGCGGGGAGGTTTCTGACCGTCTGGGGGGCAGGTGTAAATGACACCGGGTGTGTGGTCCCTGTCTCCCTTCGCTGAGGGGCCGGGCGCTGCGGGCATTGCCCTTGTTGGCGCTGCGCTCCCGTCAGTGTTCCAGCCCGTGGTGGAGCCTGAGGTCGCGGGCTCTGCTGACCTGCGTGATCTGCCCCGTGGCGCCTGCCCGCATTCTCCTGGCTGGGGGCGCTTGTCGCCCCCGTGTCTGGGGTGGCGCTCGCGCGGGCGTTTCCTGGAGATGCCGACGGAGTGGCGCTGCCCTCGCCGATGCCTCCCCCTTCACGGTGTCCAGGGATTCCCGTTGGGGACTGGGCCCCTTGGCTGCCCTGGCCCCCGGTCTGCGGGGTGCCTGTCTGTACCCCAGGGGAGGGGTTTGATTGTCGATTCGAAGGGCCGTTGGGAGGGGTCTGCACGCCCTGTGCGTGCGCACGGTCCTCTGTTCGAGGGCCGCCTTGCCCTCAGTCGCGCGTCCTCCGTGGCAGTTCCTGCCTGGCCCGTGCGTTCCGCACTCTGGCCTCACTAGTGGGGTTCACTTGATTGCTTCTGGAGGTCCTTCGTGGCCTGGGCGCTCTTCCCGGGTCCTGTCGCAGTCTATCCTGGCTGGCGGCCCTTCGGAGCCTCTCGTCTAGGGTTTGGATACCTTCAAGCGTACCTGAGGCCATCCTGGGTCCTGCGTCACTGTCAACGTCTGCCCCTCTGCTCCCTGGGACCTCCAGCCAAGGGTGATGGGCAGTGTATGTGGGGTCTGGTTCCGGGGAGAGCCATTGCGCGAAGGGGAGCTGCCTGGTGACCTCCTCCTTTATTCCAAGCTCCCTGATGAGCTGGTGGAGGTGGCCCCTGTCCAGCATGGCCGGGTCCGCCAGCTGAAGGATCCAGATCGCTGCAAAGGGGTCCCAGTTATATCTTCTGATGGGTCTACCCTCTTCCTGTCGTCTCTGCTTCAATACCAATCTGGTTTGCATGCTTCTTGCCAGGTCGTGAATGCTCTGCTCGTCGATGCACGCCTGGAGCCGGCCGAGCATGCCTTGTGCGCACGCTACTGCATCGGTTTCTGCTCTGACCAGGGTGCCTCCTGTCTGCGTCCTGTGACGGGTTTTGTACGTGAGCACCTCTGCGAGGGGGGGTACGTTCTCGGGCGAGCCGGGCCTGGGAGTGAATCCACCGCACCGTGTCTTCTGTGAGGTATGGTCGCGCTGTGAGGTTGGCTGGTGCCAATTCCTAGCTCGTCGGGGGTCGGTGCAGGTGCCGGCGCGGCGCCCCGCTTTGCTAGATGCACGGGTCCGTGTAGCAACTGAATGGTTACCCTTATATGCGGGCGGGCGGCGCCTCTGTAGGCTGCTCTCAGGTCGGCCTCAGCTGGTAGGGCGATGGTGACCTACATGGGGGTCGACGTGTACAGGTGGCCATACTCCCCACAGGTGATGATGGATATTGCCCCTCCTGTCGCAACCGCTGCTGAGAGGTGCTCTCCTGGGTGGAGTATGGTGCTGCAGCCCCGTAGTCCGTCCCTGTTCTCTGCGGTCACCCTCCTGGTGGCGAGCGGCCCGCTCATGGTGCTGTCCACCTCGCGTAGCCATTCCTCGTGGATGTCCGGGGGTGGGGCTCTTACCAGGCTCGCTTTTTCCCTACTGTCCACTCCCTCTGGGAGTGGCCACGCCCTGGTGTGCAATTTTGCTCCTGCGGAGCCGATTGAGGCCGAGAAAATCCTGAGCCTGGTGCGGCTGGGGACCCACGGGTCCGGACGCATTGGCCGCGGGCGGGGGGGGCCGACCTGCCTCCCCTGCTTGTCAAACGTTGCAATCTCCCATATATGCGGCTGTACTGCCCTTCTGGGGGCCTGCCGAACTGCCTCCTCGGCTATGGCTGCGATGTCCTCTGTTTGGGCCCTGGGAGTTCCCGTGCCCCCTCTGATCTGTTTTCTTGAAGGGGTGGCCGGGAATATCCTCACCACTTGCGACCCCACTGTGATGCAGCTGGTCCCGCAGAAGGCTGCCGACATGTTGGCAGCGGCACTGAGACGGATCCTTACCTGCGTCATGTGGGTGTATTCGCCTGTGTTTGGGAACCAGGCAAAACACCGTGGAGACCTGCTCGACCGTTCCAGAGCCTATTGTGGCCTCTACTGCACCCATGATTTCTTGACGACTAAGCTGCCCAAGGTCTGCGAGGTTCCATCGGAGGTGGTGGCCTTCCTCCGGGTCGGTGAGTCTGATGAATGATGGGCCGCCGCCCCAGTTCCGTTCCATGTGGATCCTTCGGGCGCAGCGCGCAGGAAAGCCGCTCGCTGGTCCGAATACCCAGGGAAGCTTCTCCTCAAGGTATCGCAGTATGGGTGCAGTTACCCTTTCGGGGGTCTTCAGTAAGAGGATTCCTCCCCCCTTGAGGCCAGCTCTGTATCCTAGAGCTGCTGCCGCGTCTGCGGCCATTGTCAGAGCGATGCAGGTGGCGGCAGAAGAAATTGGGATGTGCACGGAGTCGGACGCCTCGCTGGACCTCCAGGTGTTTCCGTTGTTGTTGGTCGCCAAAGCGGCTTGAACCCCAACCTGGAGGGTCTCTATATGTGAGTCGCCCGGGGTCTGGCCTTGCGTCGTCCTGTCAGGAGGGCACCTGACCACGTGGTGGTATAGTGGCTCCAGACCCTCTCTCAGGAGTGGGGATACTTCTTTTTAAACGGCCGCAGGCGGAAGCGCCGGCGGCGGGCAGTCGCGGGCGGGCTGCGGCCGCGACTAGCGGCGGGCGCGCGCGAAACCGCGGTCAGGCGGCGGGCAGCAGCTACCCGGGGCGTCTGAGCCAAGGCGTGCAATCCAGGGAGTCTGCAGGGCAGTCCCAGGACGGGTCACGCAACGGCGCATCCAGGGAGTCTGAACACAGGCACCGAGGAAGCCGAGCGCAGCCAAAATGGCGCGTAAGGCGCTCCCAACAGTTCGAGTCGAACGGGTAGGAACGGTCCCGAAGACGTCTATCCAGGGAGTCTGACGGGTAACACAGACTGTCTGGCGACAATGTCCAACGGGAAGACCTGACGGCGAAACAGAACATCGCAACGTCAGTATACGCATCCAGGGTGTGGAATGAGAGTGGGCAGAAAGAAACTTCCACAACTGTGATGCGTCAGTCCCTTGATCCACCGACAGATAAGGGCGCAGCAGGAGTGGGGATACACGAAGCGTCAAGAATTGGCTTCGCAAAGCACCATCAGAGCCACAAACGTTCCGTTACTTACCACAAGATAGTACAGATTGCTGAACTCTGATGGAGGCCGCAGTTCCAACGGTGAGCGCTTGGCTTCAGAACGCAGTGAGATCTCCGATTAGCAAATCCCCCCGAAATGAACAGAACCCGCCCCCCATCGAAACCGGAGCCCCCCCAATCGTCGTCGCAATCGTCATCGTCGTCGTCGCCATCGTCGTCCTCCTCATCCTCGTCGTCGCCGCCGTCGTCGTCGTCGTCCTCGCCGTCGTCGTCGGTCGTCAGCGGCCGCGCGCCTGCGGGCCATGCCGCCGCGGTCGCCCGATAGGCCCCGCGGCAGGAGCGGCACCAAGCGCGCGGGGGCGCGCAGGGGAAACAGCAGCAACGGCGATCAAAAGATCCGCCACAGTGCCCTTGGCCCAAGAACCCCCAAATGACCGCCCAAGGAGAGCCCTGAGAGGCCTCCGAGACGGCCAAGATGGCCTCCAAGACGGCTAAGATGGTCCCAAGATGCCTCCAAGACGGCCCAGGATGCACCCAAGACGGCCTAAGACGGCCTCGTGATAGCCCAAGACGACCCAAGAGGCACCCAAGACCCAAGAGGCCCCCAAGACTGCCCAAGAGGCCTCCTAGAGGTCCTCCAGGATTGCCCGAAGAGGCCACAATCATAGATTTCCCTCGGGGGTTCGAAGGAGTGTTGCACTTGCTTCTTCACGGCATTCCGACGGCGCAAGACGGCCCAAGACGCCCCCAAGATCGCCCCAAGATCGTCCACGAGGCCTCGGAGATGGACCCATGACAGCCCAGGAGGCTCCCAAAAGGGCCACAAGACGGCCCCAAAGAGGCCTGCAAGACGGCCAAGATGGCCTCTACGACGGCCCTGGGATGCCACAAGAGGGCCACAAGACGACCAGGCAGGCCCCCAAGACGGCTTCCGACGGCGTCAGACAAGCTAGGAACGCGCTCGGACGGCCAAAGAGGCCCCCAAAGGCCTTCGAAAACCGTCCAAAAGGCGCCCGGGAAGCCCCCATGAGGCTCCAAGAGTGCCCCAAGAGGGGCCCAAGAGGTATCCTCCTCCTCCTCCTCCTCCTCCTCCTCCTCCTCCTCCTCCTCCTCCTCCCTTTTCCTCCTCCTTCTCCTCCTCCCTCCTCCTCCCCCTCCTCCTATTCTTGCCCTCTCACGCGTTCCCCGAAGACTTTCCAAACCGACTCGGAGAACAACCGGCCCGATAGTTTGGCCGAGCTCCGGCCCAGCTGTCGGCCACTGAGGCGCTTCCAAAGGGGCAAGGGACGGCGGTGAGTCGCCGTAGGCGTCTTCGATAAAAACCGCACAGGTGCGCAACAGTACCAAGCATGCATAACGGCATTTGAATCAACATCGTTGTTTTGCAACCCGCGGCGCCGCGGTGCGAGCGAACTAGTATGTATGCGGGACCCATGGATGCGCAGGCAATTGGATGCATGCGCTATACAGCCCCTGTCAGCTGGCAGTTCAAAGTCGGATCTACAGCTGCCAGTCAGCTGGCTGGCCGTCAGCTGCAGATGCTTGCACGTCCGTGCGTGGCGAACTCATGGTTGCAAAAACGTTGCCCTCGTTGACACTTCAACAGACGTGCCCAAGTCTGAAGGCACGGGCGCTGCGATCGGCGAACCCTCTTCTCTCGCAAAAGTGCGCAGGATGAAAGGCGGGAGTACAATTGGCAATGTGAGAAATTGATCGGGTCGGGGAGGTGCACACACTAGGTATTCGAGATGAAACAGATGCGCCATCGTTGCCATTGCAAGACGGAAACCAAGGGCCCTGACTTGACGCAGGCGAGTCTCGATGCAGACACAGGCAACGTAAGCAGCGTGCGCATTGAAGCGGTGCCCTCTGGCCAGCACGGAAAATTAACAAGATGAATCACGCTCACATGAGAGCTGCGACGCCGGTCTCACAGCCGTCCCAGCCATCGTCTGCGCTCGGGCGCGGGAAAGTCTTGTCCCCCCCGTGCTGCCCGGGCGTGCGGGGGCAGCACTGGTTGCCGGCACATGAGGTGTTGCTCCCTGGGCACGTCACCGTATCAGCTTGCACGAGAGCTGCGAGGCCGGTCTCGCAGCCGTCCCAGCCATCGTCTGCGCTCGGGCAAGGGAAAGTCTTGTCCCCCCCGTGCTGCCCAGGCCGTGCGGGGGCAGCACTGGTTGCCGGCACATGAGGTGTTGCTCCCTGGGCACGTCACCGTATCAGCTTGCACGAGAGCTGCGACGCCGGTCTCGCAGCCGTCCCAGCCATCGTCTGCGCTCGGGCACGGGAAAGTCATGTCCCCCCCGTGCTGCCCAGGCGTGCGGGGGCAGCATTGGTTGCCGGCGCATGAGGCGTTGCTCCCTGGGCACGTCACCGTATCAGCTTGCACGAGAGCTGCGACGCCAGTCTCGCAGCCGTCCCAGCCGGCGTCTGCGCTCGGGCAAGGGAAAGTCTTGTCCCCCCCGTGCTGCCCGGGCGTGCGGGGGCAGCACTGGTTGCCGGCACATGAGGTGTTGCTCCCTGGGCACGTCACCGTATCAGCTTGCACGAGAGCTGCGACGCCGGTCTCGCAGCCGTCCCAGCCATCGTCTGCGCTCGGGCAAGGGAAAGTCTTGTCCCCCCCGTGCTGCCCAGGCGTGCGGGGGCAGCACTGGTTGCCGGCACATGAGGTGTTGCTCCCTGGGCACGTCACCGCATCAGCTTGCACGAGAGCTGCGACGCCGGTCTCGCAGCCGTCCCAGCCGGCATCCGCGCTCGGGCAAGGGAAAGTCTTGCCCCCCGTGCTGCCCAGGCGTGCGAGGGCAGCACTGGTTGCCAGCACGTGTTGCTCCCTGCCCAGCTTGCACGAGAGCTGCGACGCCGGTCTCGCAGCCGTCCCAGCCATCGTCTGCGCTCGGGCACGGGAAAGTCTTGTCCCCCCGTGCTGCCCGGGCGTGCGGGGGCAGCACTGGTTGCCGGCACATGAGGTGTTGCTCCCTGGGCACGTCACCGTATCAGCTTGCACGAGAGCTGCGACGCCGGTCTCGCAGCCGTCCCAGCCGGCATCCGCGCTCGGGCACGGGAAAGTCTTGTCCCCCCCGTGCTGCCCGGGCGTGCGGGGGCAGCACTGGTTGCCGGCACATGAGGTGTTGCTCCCTGGGCACGTTACCGTATCAGCTTGCACGAGAGCTGCGACGCCGGTCTCGCAGCCGTCCCAGCCGGCATCCGCGCTCGGGCAAGGGAAAGTCTTGTCCCCCCCGTGCTGCCCGGGCGTGCGGGGGCAGCACTGGTTGCCGGCACATGAGGTGTTGCTCCCTGGGCACGTCACCGCATCAGCTTGCACGAGAGCTGCGACGCCGGTCTCGCAGCCGTCCCAGCCGGCATCCTGCGCTCGGGCAAGGGAAAGTCTTGTCCCCCCCGTGCTGCCCAGGCGTGCGGGGGCAGCACTGGTTGCCAGCACATGAGGTGTTGCTCCCTGGGCACGTCACCGTATCAGCTTGCACGAGAGCTGCGACGCCGGTCTCGCAGCCGTCCCAGCCGGCATCCGCGCTCGGGCAAGGGAAAGTCTTGTCCCCCCCGTGCTGCCCGGCGTGCGGGGGCAGCACTGGTTGCCGGCACATGAGGTGTTGCTCCCTGGGCACGTCACCGTATCAGCTTGCACGAGAGCTGCGACGCCGGTCTCGCAGCCGTCCCAGCCATCCGCGCTCGGGCAAGGGAAAGTCTTGTCCCCCCCGTGCTGCCCGGCGTGCGGGGGCAGCACTGGTTGCCGGCACATGAGGTGTTGCTCCCTGGGCACGTCACCGTATCAGCTTGCACGAGAGCTGCGACGCCGGTCTCGCAGCCGTCCCAGCCAGCATCCGCGCTCGGGCACGGGAAAGTCTTGTCCCCCCCGTGCTGCCCGGGCGTGCGGGGGCAGCACTGGTTGCCGGCGCATGAGGTGTTGCTCCCTGGGCACGTCACCGTATCAGCTTGCACGAGAGCTGCGACGCCGGTCTCGCAGCCGTCCCAGCCGGCATCCGCGCTCGGGCACGAGAAAGTCTTGTCCCCCCCGTGCTGCCCAGCCGTGCGGGGGCAGCACTGGTTGCCGGCACATGAGGTGTTGCTCCCTGGGCACGTCGTCCGCGCCAGCGTAGCTCCGAAGCGTGAGGCCCGGCTCTGCAGAAGCGCGGAGGTATCGGCCTCATAGGTCGGGCACGTGCCGTCGGCGACGCACCCCGCGTCCGCCAGCGCGCGGGCGGACAGCAGTAAGATGGCCAGGGTGAAGCGAGCCATGGCCCCCAGTGGGAAAGCTACTCGGCGCGCCTGTGTCTCCAACCGCTCTGCGGATGCCGCGGGCCAAGCCTGAGCCAAACTGGTTACGGACTATCAGAAGAGCCATGTTGAACGCGTCTCCCCCAATGGTCTGAAGAATGCGGCAGAAGGCAGCTTCCCTTTGGGGGTCTCAGGACTCCTGCCCCTCCACGGACATTCGATACTACTCTCTCCCTCCGAAGGAGGCGATCCCTCCTGAAGCGCCATGAATCAAAGCTCCCCAGGCCACGATTCGTGCAACGGATTTCGAAACCCTGGCGCTGGGGAGCGAAGCCTTCGGGTCCCCAGCCCACAATTTATGCATGATGGCCGCGACCCAGACCGAAAACCGAGAACCGGACTTCGACCCGAACCTGCCAAACCGGACCTGCCCTCGACCTGAACCAGCAGAAGCGAATGAAGCGAACCCAACCGCCGGCCCGACGAACCGAACCTGCAAGACCGAATCGGCTCGCCGAACCGAGCCGGCCGAACCGAACCAGCGGCTCAGCAGCAGGAGCAGCAGCAGGAGGAGCAGGACGGGAAGCAGGAGGGGGAGCAGCAGGAGGAAGCAGGAGGGGGAGGAGGAGCAGCAGGAGGAGGAACAGCAGGAGGAGCAGGGGAAGGATCGAGAGGGAGGACGGCCGAGGGGCCCCCGAGGGGCCCCCGAAAGGCCCCCGAGGAGCCCACGAGGGGCCTCCGAGGGGCCTGGGCGTATCCTCAGGTCCTTTGTCTCATCCTCTGAACCTCACTTCTCACTCCTGGGGGTTGATTCTTGAAGAAGCACCTGGACCCCTCGCTTCAAATCTCTCGGGGCTTCTCGCATCTTGTCGCAGCTTTCCGCGTGACTGTTTCGCCGCCCAGAGTCAAGAGGGCCCCAAAATGGTCCAAGAGGAGCCCAAGAGGCTGCCAAAATGGTCCAACAATGCTCCGAATCGCCGAAAGATCGCTTCAAAACGCCCAAGATTATCCTAAAACGGTACAAGAGCCCTTAAGACGCCCCAAGAGAGCCCCAAGAGCCTCTCCCAAACAAAAACAAACAAACAAAAACATTAGATTCCCTCAGGCGTATGATGAGTTTACCGCTCTCGCCTTTTCGGCTTCCCGACGCGCCGAGACGGCCCAAGAAGCCCACAGGACCACCCCAAGACAACCCAAGTGGCCCCCAAGAGATCCCCAAGACGGGCCCAGAGGGCCCCGAGACGGCCCAACAGGCGCCCAAGACGGCCCAGTCCGAAGACAGCACCAAAAGGCGCCCAAGACACGAACCGAAAATCCGAGCTTTCTGGACCAAGTAGTCCCCAGGAGGCCCCACGAAGCCCACAGGAAGCCCTAAAAGGCCACCAGAACGCCTCCAAGAGGCCCCAAGAGGCAACCAAGAGGCCCCAAATAGGCCCCCAGAAATCTGCCTCCCAACGGGCCCGCGAGAAGCCCCCCGCGAGATCCCACGAACATCAAAGCGGCCTCACACCCACAACCCAGGCCCAGGCATTGTGGCGGGATGGGCCGAAGGTCACTAGATACTGGAGGCCTTCCGAATCTTCTGAAAAGGCTGGCCCCCCCTCTCTTCCCCCCGAGGCTCGCCGCCGAGCGCGAGGGACAATAAAGCAAGGGCTGCTCGCTTGTCGGCGGGACCTTGGCTCGAAGCCGCCTCAAGACGGCCCACGAGGCCCCAAAAGGCCCCCTAAAAGCCCCCAAGAGGTCCCCAAGAGGCCCCCAGGGGCCCCAAAGAAACTCCCAAGAGGCCGCCGAATGAAGCCCCAAACGGCCGCAAAAACAAAAACAAAAAACATCGCGGAACTACATACAAATAGCGCGCTTTTGATATGCTCGTCGCAGTTCGAACTTGGCGCTGCCTCATGCTGACACGCGGTGAACATTCATCGCCCGTGGACATTCGCACGCTCGCCCCAGCGCTGAAACGGCGGGGACGCATCCGCCCCCGAGACGCTGGCAGCGCCCCAGGGCGGCCAGAACTTTGCGGTAGACGCGCAGGGCAAACCACCCAACGCCCAGTGTGTTGGTGTTCCAAACGTGCCCCCCGCGAAGCGAAAGGAATAATTCATCCTGTGAAGGACAGAACGCGTGCAACCTACGCCGGGATACCCTCTATAAAAGGAACACGGTGGGCGGACGCGGCGACCAGCAACCAGCCGAGGGCGGGGCGTGTTACGTGCGCCCGGTCACCGACGCGGAGGGTCGCGCGTTGAGTGGGTGGGCACCGTTGGGCTGTCGCTGGAGCCGAATACGGTCGGGAATTGTTGCTTAACGTGTCGAAAACGGCGGCCCTGAGTCTTTCCTCTGAGAATCGGGGTAAGATGCCAAAGGAATTAAGATCTCATGTTCACTCTGCTCAGGGAGAGAGGGGACGGGATGTGACATCGATAAGACAAGTATCCGGTAAGCAAGTTTACTATGTCAGGAATGGTAAAGGAGGTGGCCGGCCGGCCAGCGACACGACAACGACGCGGGGGCGACCCCGCGGCGCGCGCGAGCGGGCTAGCTCGCACCTCTTCTCTCCTGCAAGCAAACGAATAGCTCGCTTGAGTAAACAAACAGCTGCAGTATGCAGCGCAAGTTCAAGTCAGACAGTGCACAACATGCAAGTGTAAGAGCATGCGATATTAATATGAGGCAGAGTGGGGCAGATTTACTCCCCCCGCGGCGGGCCTTGTAGAGCCCATCCGGCCACAGCACCCCTGGCATATACATATACACAACCACCGGAGCCAACCGCAAAAGAATTTTACGGCTCAACGGTGGCTGCCAGGGGGCCAAGGGCCGAAGAGGCCCGACGACTCCCACCATCATATAAACAAATCCCACCAGCCCTTTGGGCGTGAGTGGTTTAGAGAGCTCTCTCTGTCCTCAACCCCCCAACCCCCCTTCTTCCCCTTCGGGGAGGGGTTTACCCCTCCCCCTACCCCCTCCCCCTGGGCCTGGACAGGGAGTCCCGAGTGTTCTCAGGGGGGTCTTTTTCGACTCCTGGGAGGGCCAAAAAACGACGACCCTCACGAGGATTCTGGCCCCGACGGGGGGGCTCTGAAAAAACCCTCTCCTCTTCTGTGAAGCCAAAATCATTGATTTTACTACGGTTTCGGCCCCATTTTGGCCTTCTGAGGGGGCAGCGCTCCTCTTCCTTCTTCTCAAAATCATTGATTTTACGAAGGTTTTGGGCTCATTTTGTCCTTCGCAGGGGCTCGCGCTCATTTGCGCTTCTGCGGAGGTCGCAAGAGGCCCCCGTCGGGGCCCCAAGGTGCCTCCCAGAGGCTCCCAAGAGGCGTCCAAGAGGCTCCCAAGAGGCCCCCAAGAGGCCCCCAAGAGGCCCCCAAGAGGCCCCAAGAGGCCCCCAAGAGGCCCCCAAGAGGCCCTACGAGGAGCCCGAACGACTGACACCAGGACGAGGGGCCCGAACGACTCACACCACGAAGAGCCCGAACGACTCACACCACAAGGAGGGGCCCGAACGACTCATACCAGGACGAGGCGCCCGACCGACTCACACCACGAGGACCCCGAACGACTCACACCACGACGCGGGCCTCGAACGACTCACACCACGAGGAGCCCGAACGAGTCACACCAGGAGGAGGGGCAGCGCTCATACAAGCCCCCCAAGAGGGCCCCCAGAGGTCCACCGTGTGGCCCCAAGAGGTCCCCAGATGGTCCAGATGGCCCACAGGAGGTCCCCAGGAGGCACCACGAGGCCTCCATGAGGCCCCCGAGATACCCCCAAGAGGCCCCCAAGAGGCCCCACGAGGCGCCGAAGACGCCCCAAGAGGCCTCCGACTCACATCACGAGGAGCCCGAACGACTCACACCACGACGCGGGCCTCCAACGACTCACACCACGAGGAGCCCGAACGAGTCACACCAGGAGGAGGGGCAGCGCTCATACAAGCTTCCCAAGAGAGCCCCCAGAGGTCATTGATTTTACTACGGTTTCGGCCCCATTTTGCCCTTCTGAGGGGGCAGCGCTCCTCTTCCTTCTTCTCAAAATCATTGATTTTACGAAGGTTTTGGGCTCATTTTGTCCTTCGCAGGGGCTCGCGCTCATTTGCGCTTCTGCGGAGGTCGCAAGAGGCCCCCAAGAGGCCCCAAGATGCCTCCCAGAGGCTCCCAAGAGGCGTCCAAGAGGCCCCCAAGAGGCCCCCAAGAGGCCCCCAAGAGGCCCCCTAGAGGCCCCCCAAGAGGCCCCCAAGAGGCCCTACGAGGAGCCCGAACGACTGACACCAGGACGAGGGGCCCGAACGACTCACACCACGAAGAGCCCGAACGACTCACACCACAAGGAGGGGCCCGAACGACTCATACCAGGACGAGGCGCCCGACCGACTCACACCACGAGGACCCCGAACGACTCACACCACGACGCGGGCCTCGAACGACTCACACCACGAGGAGCCCGAACGAGTCACACCAGGAGGAGGGGCAGCGCTCATGCAAGCCCCCCAAGAGGGCCCCCAGAGGTCCACCGTGTGGCCCCAAGAGGTCCCCAGATGGTCCAGATGGCCCACAGGAGGTCCCCAGGAGGCACCACGAGGCCTCCATGGGTAGGCTGCGAACCCAGGGGGGCCTACGACTTTCAATGTTGACTCTGAGCCCTTGTGGGGCTGCCAGCGTTGACCCCTATGCCTCGCGAAGGAGGCCCTGTGGCCTTCTTCGTCGCCGTCGCAGCCGCCGCCGCCGTCATCACCGCAACCTCCCAATGCGTACATGGTAATTGCCGCCGCTGCCGAAAAGGAGGGGGAGGAGGAGGAACAGGAGGATGAGAAGGGCGCTACTACCACCAACAGCAACAGCACCAGTACAGCACCAACAGCAACAGCACCAGTACCACCAACAGCAACAGCAACAGCACCAGTACAGCAACATCACCAGTACAGCACCGAAGCTGTTTGTGGTTCGTAGGTGCTGCTGCCCGTCTTGATATTGGCACTCGCCAGTTTCAGTTGGGCATGCCGCGCGCCCGCACTCGTGAGGAGCTCATCGCGAGGATCAAAGAACGGAACGCAGTGATCCGTTCGCTCCGTAAGCAGCTCAAGCGCAAGACAGACCAGCTCGCAAAGGCCAAGGCCAAGATCAAGTCGAACCGTTTGTGCCGCATCCCGAGTCCGAGGATCTATTCCATTGACACTGTCATTGACACGATTGACAACAATACTGTGATCGTCGCCAGCCCCGAAGGGCACTGATCTGCTCCAGTAGTCTCGCCACGGTCTCAGAGTCTCGCGGCCTTCGAGTTTATAGTTTTTAGTTGTTTCTCAACTTACGTAGTGAGCGCCGTCGCCTGCCAGAGAGGGTAACTTCTCGTGTTCGCGAGGCTGCCAGGATTTCGGCTAGGTTCCACATGTCTTCCAGCATGGAAATGCAAGTCGGTGCCATTCTTCTCTCACTCAGTCATTCCCTCGAACGCCGAGCGAAGGACGGAGGAAGGAAGAAGGAGAATGTGAAGGAGCGTGGGAAGAAAGAGGGAGAACGAAGGAGGATGAGAAGGATGAGCCAGGCCAGAACCAGGAGTCCTCTAGTGTGGTCTCGAGCGGGGGAGCTCCACCATAGGATTTCGAATGTGGCTTCGATGGGGCCCACAACAAACAATGCCAGACGGGCTGTGCTACGCTTTGCGATGCTGTGCTATACATAGAGTGCGGCTGGATTGCTGCATGTATGTTTCTTGATAAGCACCCCCCTCCCGTGCCCGCCTGTCCGACGCCCTCTCCTGGCACCCCCGCGCGCCAACGTCCCCCGAAGGACAGCTCAATCCTACCCCCCACGCGCGATTCACCACCCCATGCTTATTAGGCAATCTGGAGTATGGTAAAACAAGTTGCGCTCAAAGTACGACGATGCTATGCTGTCTGTGCTGCGCTATGCAAGGCGATGCGACCGTGCAACATGAAATACAGCAACAAACACAACCGAACAAACACGATCCGTAGCCATTTTGGCCAAAGTCGTTTCAGATGCCTGCCGCTTCGCCAATCCAGTTTCGGCAGATCGCCAATTTCGTTCGTACTCAGCTGGCTGATGGGGTTTTCAAGTCAGCGGACGTGGCTTCGTTCGCTCGCATGCTGCTGGGGGAAGACACGCCAGAAGGGTTGCCAGTGGTAACATTCCAAAAGCGCTTGCGGTGTTTCACGGCTCCTCGGGGCTCAACTATTTCACTTCAGTTCTTACCAGCAGCGTTGCAGGCGGTGTGTTCGATTACTCTGACGAGCGACCAGGAAGCACATCTGTTGTCATTGCCAGCTCGTCGATCGTCCTCGTCATGCGCGCTGGTTTCCATTCATGCGGGCTCGCCCGCTGACGCTGACGTCAGCCCTGCGATTTCGAGGTACGACGGCTTTATGCAGGACGACGTACCCAAAGAAGAGCTGCGTGATCAGCTGGTGGCCCAAGATACTACGATGTCTCGGCTGCGAGCTGGCAAAGCTAAGTTGGCAAGGACTGTCCGCGTCCTCACACAAAGGTGTGATAGTCTGCAGTTGGCGCTGCACGAGAAAGACGATGAGATCGATCGCTTGAGGGCAATGCTTTCTTTCAGGAATGGTAAGCGGCTTGTTTCTGTGCGTGGAGGCTACACCATGGCACTGAAGAGGAATCAAGGCGGTCATATCTCTTGCGCTGGCATCGTTGCCGTTCTGGGCAGCGACCCCGAAAGGGGCGGCCTGCGCTCCAAGGATGTCGTTGTGAAGTTCGAGCACCTGGCTTGTTCGATCCAGCGGATGGTGTCAAAGCACTTCTATCAGCAAGCCAAGGATGTGGACGCCGTGCAGCCTGGGCTTGAAGTTCACGCATACATGGGCGATGCAACGAACGAGGAGGCAATCCAGAAAGAGAAGGTTCACGTTGGCTTCGTATGGTCAGCGACCCTTGATGAGTTTGGCAATTCGACAGTGTCCAACTCGTGCGCCGATGTCCAACCAGTCAAGAGTGGGACAGCTCACGAAGTGTACGGGCTCATGGACAAGCAATTTCAATCTGTGGGTTGTCCGTCGTGGACATCAGACAGGCCGCGTGGTTTCAGGACTTTCTTGTTTATGTTGGACAGCGCTGGTGACAACATTAAGGCAATCAAGATGATTGTTGAGTACCTTCGGTTGAACTTGGCTGTCGCTGTGATTTCCCAATTCTGTCTGCTACACCAGTATTCGTTAGCCATGGGTTTCTTCTACATGGTCCTCGAGCGTTTCCAGGTGGGAGAGTCAGCAGACGAGTCTAAATATTGCTCCAGAGTGGCATCAATTGCGAATACCTGGAGGATGCCAGGCAACGGGAAGCTCATCTGGGACACGTGCGCCGACAACTTCGACGAGGCTGTTGCGCATGACGTGTGCGGTATAACGCCTGGGAGAGCTGTGAAAACACGGTGGGGGTCGCTGAGCTCAATTGAGGACATTATCAGCAAAGGGCGGCTGGTGTTGCACTCTGTATTTCGAGTTGCGTTCCCGCCGTCGACTGGCAAGAAGCGAGGGCGCGAGAGCACTGGCATTTTGGCTGAAGAGGCGGAAGAACACAGACATGCATCCAGGAAGTTCAGGAATGTTGCGACTACAGCCTTGGGGGACCCCGTGTTCATCATCAAAGCTTGCGTGTCGTGCATGGCGCAGTCGCCACTGCGGGAGTTCCACTTGTGGGTGCAGAAAGAGACGAAGGTTGTGAACTTGAAGATTGACGATGAACGGTCTCGCAGTGGATCAGCATACATGGGCCCCACTGTCATGTCAAAGCTTGTCAGCTTCAAAGAACAATATTTCCGAGACCAATTCAGCGAGTTGTTATCCGACCTTGGGGCGGTCAAGTGGGCAACTCTGTTGCCGTGCGTTCCGACCTGTCTCATTTCAGACACGAGGGCGTTGGCTATCACGTTGGTCTGCGTTGGCGCGTGCCAGTGGGACATGCGCATCAGATCTCGGCTGACTGACTTCCCGTCCATTCTGCTGTTGTGCGTGGATGCTGAGCCGTCGGCGGCGTGTGATCGCAGGAAAGCCGTGGCGAAATTATTATTAGACCGCTGCGCGCATGGCGCGGACAGGTTGGGCACCGCCATCTGCGACTGGACGCTCAAGCTGTATCTCAAGTACGAGTCCGAATTCCTACACATGTCGGAGACGGGCGAGTGCGACGCGGCACTACACGCAGCTATTTCCTTGGCGAGGTCGCAATGGAGACCCGACACTCAGCGAGTTGAGGGCGCCAACAGTGTCCTCCAAGTTATTTGCAAGAGGGCGCCATCCATACATCTCCCGTTGGCTAGCGACAGGCTGTCGCTGAAGCTCGGCGCAACGCCGCGCGTTCAAGACTGCCTCGCGTGCCACACGGACGCCATTCACGACCTAGGCAGCGTGGGGGATCGATTTGGCGGCGCGCTACCCGTCATGGACGTGCCAGAGGGCGACTCCGACCTAGTCCCACCGCCTTTGCTTGACGGCGAGGCGCATCCGCAGTCTCACGACCAGGACCAGGACCATGGCATAGCTGTGAACGATATGTTGAGCAGGGAGGCGAGGGGGATCCAATCGGCATGTGCGCGCGAGTGTTCTTTGGATGCTCGCACCGTCTACACTGTTGATGTCAAGCGGGGGACTGTTGCGAAAGTGATGGAGACGATCTCGCTGCGGCCTTTCATTCTTTGCACCACGTATTACTCTACCTGCTGGTGCGTCTGCTGCGATATCGTCGGCGACATGGTGATAGGAAGGCACCAACTATACACCAACACCGATCCTGGCCAGGATCACCCTGGGCCCAGGATCGGTGTATACGCCCTCCAGCCTTGCGCAAGAAGGCATATACACCGATCCTGGGCCCAGGGTGATCCTGGGCCAGGATCGGTGTTGGTGTATAGTTGGTGCCCTCCGAGGTGACCATTCCTTTGCCGCTGGAAACTTTCAGGCTTGGCGATGCCATCGCCAACGAGATGAGGCGATCCGCTGATGCAGTGGGCGATGCGCGTCGGCTGAAGCGCGTCGTCCTCACCGCCCATACCGTCCGCTGGAACACGCTGAGCGCTGGGACCATTGTCGGCCGCAAGGCAAACCACCACCGACCGAAGCCGGCCGCAAAGAAGCCCGCTGCGGCTGCTGCGGTGCCCCCAGCTGACGCAGAGGCAGGATTTTCAGGCCATGCCGAACCAGATGGCGACGCTGCTGGTGGCGTCTTTGAAATTCCTGCAGAGCACGACGTAGACGATATGCTGGAGCCGTGGATGGATGGTATATTGGAAGAGTCTGGGATTGCTGAGCCCGATCTTGGCGGAGCTGCCAGCTTGCCTGACGAGGACCCCTCGGGTGAGCCAGCCGCCGTCGACGCCCATGAGGCTGAGCGCGACAGCGAACCTGATGCCGCGCTGCCAGAGTTGCCATATCCGCTCGCCGTCGCAACCTCAAAGGGGGAGACGGCCGCCTCGCTCGCTGGAGAGATTGCAGACGCGCGAGAGCGCGGGCGGGCGGCTGTGTTGCGCGCCCAAGATGAGGCGTCAGGTTGTGGTGGCAAGCCACTTACCAGGCACGGCATCAGTCTCGTCCGTTGGCGTGCTGAAGGGGCCCTTGATGCCGACAGTACCGTTGGTTCTGCGGCTTGTTCAGGCTGGTGTATTCTTCTTGTCAGGTGGGAGAATGTCGACAGGAAGCGCGGTCGCCCTCTTCGGACAGACCATCATCATAGGCTCATCTTCCATCTGCTTCGGGAGCGAGATTTTAGCACGTGCGATGTGATCATTCCTGACATCGGTATGACGTTGGACAAGGTTGGGAAGGGGTCTCGAGCCAAATTGCCAGACTGGTTGATAACGCTGAGAATCTTAGAGGAAGCAAAGCTAGACCCTTCAAGCTTAGATGTTCCATGCGATGCGTGCAAGTGCGCTGTCAGCTGCGGGATCGGCGAAGCCGACAAAATTAGATCAGATATAACATATGTGTGCTGTGAGTGTCAAATGTCATTGCATTCGCAATGCTATGCTAAGCTAGGAGGCGTTGGCTCTGGCACTGTAGAACACAGCAAGGGAGTGATGTTTAGGTGTGCTGCATGTCAGAACGCATAGGAAAACATACCATGATCACGCGAGTCCTTCTTACTTTTTGGTCGGCTGGCTTTCGCAAACTCCGCCTGACCACCCTTGGGGATCTCGACTTCAAGGGTAAACTTGCGCTCTCCTGTTGACTCGACTTGTCGAGGTGCCCTTGTAGCCGTTGGCTCTCGGAGTCAACGGCAGGGGGTCCATTGACTTGGGGAGTCAACGAGAGGGGGTCTGTTGACTCTGGGAGTCAACGTGGGGGGGGTATCCGTTGACTCGGGGAGTCAACGTGACTGTCCGTTGACCCTGGGAGTCAACGTCAGGGGGCTGTCCGTTGACTCTGGGAGTCAACGTGAGGGGTCCGTTGACTCTGGGAGTCAACGCCTGGAGGCTGTCCGTTGACTCTGTGAGTCAACGTGAGGGGTCCGTTGACTCTGGGGGTCAACGTCTGGAGGCTGTCCGTTGACTCTGGGAGTCAACGTGGGGATCCATTGACTCTGGGAGTCAACGTCTGGGGGCTGTCCGTTGACTCTGGGAGTCAACGTCTGGAGGCTGTCCGTTGACTCTTGGAGTCAACGTGAGGGGTCCATTGACTCTGGGGGTCAACGTCTGGGGGCTGTCCGTTGACTCTGAGAGTCAACGGCTGGGGTCCGTTGACCCTCCGAGTCAACGTCTGGGGGAGGTCCAATGACACTGTGAGTCCACGCGGTGGGTCCGTTGACCCTGAGACTCAACCTATGATGAGTCCAATTGCCGTTGTCGTCAACGGCTGAGGCCATGCGGGAGCCCCTACGATACAACATTTTTAACCGGTGTCAAGCGGATGGCGGCGGAAGCCAGCTACATAAGTGATCGCAAATAACAACACACAATCAAACAAAACATGACATATGTAGCAACAACGAGTATCTAGTATCGATAGGGGCCGCTTCTTAGGAACCTGCGAGTGGCCTCAGCCCGACTGTAAGTCCTCCAGAGTTGTTTCGCGCAGATGCCCCACCAAACCAACAAGTCTTCACGCGTGGCCCCAAGAGCGCTCCAATACCGTACACAGAGAAACCCCCTGAAATGATCTTCCTCGATAGTTTTCGAACAATGATAGGGGGCGCGGCTTTCGCAAGATTCTGGCCGATACCATCCTCTACCTCCTCTTCCTCCTCCGTCGCCATTTTGGCTCTAACTCAACTTGTGAAGCACTTACTGCTTTGCAGATTCACTTACTCTCTCAGCGGACCACCAGCGTTGGATGATGTCGAGCCCCGAGCAACAGGGGACGCAGCAGCCAGTTGACGTATCGGAGGTCGTGGCGAAGATACCCCACGAGGACAGGTTCGACAACAGCGGAACCAAGTTCGAAGCCATCGGTGATCTACTCCCTGATCTTCAAGGTTCGGATGTTCAAGCTGCCGTCGATCTCATGTATTTGCTGGTGCCCAGTGCGCAGATCCACTTCACGTCGAAGCCCAATGGCGAGGGGGAGTGGTTGCACCTGCGTGACCCTCTCAACGACAGGGGCGACGAGTGCACCGTGGAGGAACGCAAGAGCAGCATCGAGCAGAAAGGCATCTATACAGGGGTGCGTTCAGGAGCGTGGGTGCGCCCGCAGCAGAACACTGTGCTGATCACGCCAGACACTAAGATGTTCTTCATGCACTGGGCTTCGCTGATGGAGGGCTGCCAGAGGGCGAGGGACGACCCAGCCAATAAGAACAACTCTTTGGTCATCAACTCGGTCAAGGCTGGCATCTCCCAGTGCAAGGTCTACAGGCACGACATGCCCGACTTCGTTGTTTCCTACTTGGTCGGGCTCGGCAACGAAACCAACGGCGATGCGGCAACAGTTTCGTTTCTCCAGATCTACAGGTCGACCGCAACAGCAAACTCCAGCTGGGTTCGAAAGGCCAGATCGAATAAGTGGACGAACAAGTCTCTCGGGCAAGGAGTCTTCGAGAAGGAGAGGGTGAACCACGTTAACAAGGTCTTCAAGGGCCCCCCGCGCTGGCCCAAGATCAAGGATTTCGAAAAGTGCTACGGCTTCTTTCGCGACGCCTCCAAGATCACCATGCCGAGCGGGGAGACTCTGTGGGCAGTCTACAACAGGTTCGGGAAAGATGGCGCCGAATATGGCGCGATGCCCCCCTCCCCGTTGGTGCTTATGTGACCCTTACCCGCTGAGGAGGAACTACGGGAATGATCCTTGGCGGCGCGGAGGAGGAAGAGGAGGGGGGGAGGAGGAGGAGGAGGAGGAGGAGGAGGAGGAGGAGGAGGTGGAGGAGGAGGAGGAAAAGGAGGAGGAGGAGGAGAAGGAGAAGGAGGGGTAGGAGGGGGGGGTCACTTAAGGACCCTTCCCCGCGGAGGAGGAGGAGGAGGAGGAGGAGGAGGAGGAGGAGGAGAAGGATGGGGTCCAGGGCCAAGCTACGACCTGGGGGGGGGGGCATCGAGACGCCATCGTCAGTGCCATCGTGCTCCCTGTAGGTGGTGCATGGCATCGGCGGATATCACCACCTTCGCTGCCCACCAGTCTCCCGACAACTACGCGCAGTTCTGGAAGAACAACTGGGCCGTGCTGAAGGAGTTCGGCTTGGCCGATGCCGAGCTCACTCTGGACTTGTTGAAATGCATGCTTCCGAGGCGGGCGAAAGTCACTGAGGCGTGCGGCTTGCTTTCTCACGGCCTGGCCTACGTCAAGGAAGCGACCGATGCAGCAATTCGCGATCTGAACGTCGCGACGTCCAACGAGAAGCTTGCCAAGGATCTTAGGGGCGAACTGGCTGGCACCGACGACGCCACCGAGCAAGCCGCGGAGAAATCGACCCAGATCAATCGCATCAGGTCCGTGTATCAGGACTGCGTGACTAAGTACAACATGAGCTCGGAGGAGGCGGAGCTGATCAAGACTGCGTGTTACGTGGCGTCGCTCGCGGGGCAGATCGAGCTGGGCACGAAGTCTGGCACGAAGGTCTACAAGGGTTGGGCGTCCGTTCGAAAGGCCGTCTTGAAGTACGCTGAGGCTCAGAATCCTGGCGAGGACGACGATGACGTTGGCACGTGCGAGTCTGAGGGCGAGGGCAAAGCCGACGGCGTCGAGCAGTGGTCCCAAGGCCGCATGCAGGAGCTCATCTCGAAGGAGTCCAACCTGAAGGCCATGAAAGACGGCGTGACCTTCATCCAGCAGAACAACCCAGATATGCCCGTCCAGTGTCACATGGCAGCACTTTCGGCCACCAACGCCTGCCTCATGTGCGCGATGCAGTCCCTGCAGGAGAAGAAGCCTGAGGTGCAGTTCATTCAGGATCGCGACGTCTTGGACGTTATCGTTGGGCATGCGTGGGACGTGGTATCGAACATCATGTCGGACGAGCTGTGCGAGCTCATTCAGACCATCGAGGCTTTGAGCGAAGTGGAGAGGTTTTCATATTCTTTGTCGACTCCGACGGCTACGACTTGCGTGGGCGACTACATCACGTTCAAACATAGTGCTAACTCCGAGACGTTCAGGACCCCATGGACGCTCGCCATCCTCCTCTTTCTCTTCGCCCCTCTTCTGGAGGGGTTGGGAGAAAGATCGGACGGCGAGCGTCGTGAGGACCGTTCGGGCGAAACACTTCTTGTACGTGTTGTCTAGGGTTGCGAGCATGCCGTTCCGTGGCAAATCGGAGGATGGAACGATCCACGTGCGGTCGATGATGCCAGATCTGTTTCGACAGCTTGTTGACAAGTTCCTGCTGAGCAACGACTTCGGCTTGCTGGGTATGATTAGTGATTCTGGTTTGCAGGATGGCGCTTTCATGAAATCGTTTGCTGTGCAGATTTTCGCTTGCTATGAATTCGTGAAGGAACAGAATGTCCCTGACTTCAACGTGGCCCGCGAGCTTTACGCGAAGCAAGTCGGCAAGATGACTGCACAACAGATCAGCAAGCAATGTGAAGAGAAGAAACTGTCGTGCCCCAACCTTTTAGTATTCCCAGCAGAGCGTCCGACCCAGGAGAAGAAGTTGATCGAACAATTCAGGCTTGACCACTCTTCCCAGGTGCTTGCGTCGGAGATGATGGCGGAATCTGATGGCTCAGTGGCAGCTCTTGTCAGCCGCATTCGCGAGTCCATTGTCCCGAAGAAGATCGTAGCTGCTAGCCCGAAGAAGCGCAAGCAGATGACGGATGGCGATGGCGGTGTGGAGATCGACCCAGAAGAGCCAGTGGCTGATGCTTATCGCACAGCAATGAAGGACGAGATCAAACTTGCTGTGGGCACGACGTTGCAGACGTCGCAGGAGATTGTCGAGAGCAAGGCCGCGCCCGACCACGGCGATGCCCCGACGACAACGACGGCGTTGGTCGTTGCGCCGACACTCGCTGAGGACCGCAATGCCAAGTACGACTTCTCAAGTAGCGATTTGATCAAGAAGCTGCTCAAAGAAGCTGACCTCAGCGCGTGCCGGGGGCCCGGCCCCCCGTCAGTGGCGCGCCCGGGCGCGCCGCCCCAAGCGGCGGGCAAGCGCCGCGGGGCCGCGGGCGGCCACCGCGGGACCGCACAGGGCTGTGCGGGGTGCACGCAGCCCCCAAACTTGCACTCGGATCCGTGTGTTCTTGCAGTCGCATGCATCTGGGGGGAGCACCCTTTCCAGCCTCGGCGGACGCCTACTGGGCCCTCCCGCCAGTCGGGTGGGTACAAATCGGGCGGCGTGGGAAAGCCACCGACAATAATTCTTCCAGAAAAGGAAGGGTAAGTTGACGCCCGCGACCGAGTTCGAGCTGTGCGCGGCCGTGCGTGGTGTTCGCGCGAGGATGGCTTGTGAACATCAATGTTGCGAACCCCGTGTCTTTTTTTTGTTTTTTTTTTTTTGGCTTTGTTTTGGTGTTTGCCCCTCGGTTTTTTTTTGTTATTTTTTCTTGTTTTTTTGTTTTTGACTGTCATGGGCGTAGTCGTGGACCTTTAATCACTGACCGCCACGTTAGAGGTCAGATGGTGTATGGCAAGGCGGATACGTGCTACGCCTGGATGATCAAGCCTGTGAAATTGCCCGTAGTTCCCAAGGCAAAGGCCAAGGGCAAGGCCGGCAAGGCCAAGCCAAAGCCTCCCCCGACTCGGCCCCCGACACTTGAGAAGGCGACGCATCGCATCGAGGTCACGCCATTGGAGTTCGTCCTCACGGTGAGCGGCCAGAAGGTAGTTTTTCAGTTCAGTCAGCCGCGCCTCGCCAAAATTCCTGGCGTGAGCGTTGAGGATATCCCCCTGAGGAGGGAGAGGGTGAGCGTCGATGAAGGCATCACTTACAGTGCGACCAGGCCCTCTAAGAAGCAGAAGATAGGGTCGGGTCCGATTTCGACGTCGCTTGTGTTCGCTGGGAAGTAGTTCCCTGCCCGACTTACAGATAGGGCCTTTTTCTTTTTTCACTATGTGGCAATGGCAATGGGGGAGTTGCTGGCGTGAAATCCTAGGTCGCATGCTGTGTTGATAGAGATGACTGCACACCAGCAGAGGTTGAGGCTGTTAGGCAGTCGTATTCTCTTAGTGGATGCTCACGCCTCGCTCCAAGATCTGATAGGAAGGGGACGGTGAGGAGGATTCAAGAGGATGAGAATCACTTTCGGGCTTCCAGGACCCATGCTCCATTGCCCAGAAACAGGCCACCCAGTTTGCACGGCAGTGGCCGCGGCGTCGATGACCAGCATCGCAACCGCTAAGTAGATAGCTGCCTGGTCTCAGCGTGAATCATCGTTCAGGCTCCCCTTCCTCCATGTGTCTTCGTTCCTCCTCCCCCTTTCCCATTCGTCATGCGGCAATTTATGTCATCCCTACGGCTTCCAGGGCCTCGAATCGAAACTGCTTGGCAGAACCTGGGGATCAGCGCATGAAAAAAAGCAAGCCCTGACATAACACGAAGACCACGAAACCATGATAGCATGATAGGAAAAACAAGCGATAACGTAACCGAAGCAGGTAATACATGTAGTAGCTTAGAGCGGAAATCTAATACACATGTGCTGGAAACCGAGCAACATCGTATACCGTGGAACGACGCTGAGTCAACGACCACAACGCCAGAGTCAACATCTGAAAACGTATGAACGGAGCCTTCGCAGCCTACTCAGCTCCCTCCTCCCTTGGCGCTCCGACGGTGCCGGACGCTACAACGAAGTCGGGCTTGTCCCCCTACAGGGGGGATTTTGCCGGAAAAATAAACAATCGCCGATACATCGGCGATGCATCGCCGGTGCATCGGGGAAGCATCGGCGATGCACTGGGGACGTCGGCGATGCTTCGGCGACGTCGGCGTGGAGAACATCGGTATCCACATCGAGCCGCACTGCCGACGCCTCGGCGATGCCTCGGCGATGCGGCGAGATCCTTCGACCCCATCTACTCCGACCCCATCTGGGAGGCCTAGACTGAAGCCCCATCCCTCAGTGCCCCGTTTTTTGGGCAGGGACCGACCGTCCCGGCATTCCTATCGCCCTTCCACGACATGTTCTTAGAACCCCAGAATGTTCGAAAAACGAAAACTCTGCTCTTATAACATGAACCAGATGCGTTAAAACGATGCAATCTCAGTCATGAATCTTCCGAGAACATCTGGTGCAATGAGAGACGAGAAAAACATCTGGTGCAAACCACACAAAAGGTCCTTAGAAGAAGCAACATCCTTCTTTTGTGGATAGGGCTCTGTTAGGCAAGCCAGGGACGCTCCGACACTCCTCCCCCCCCCCCCCCCTGCTCAAAAGAAAGTCTTTGCGCCGCCGACAAGTCCTCCTCCTCCTCCTCCTCCTCCTCCTCCTCCTCCTCCTCCGCCCCTCCTCCTCCTGCCCCCCCTCCTCCCCTCGCTTTCTTCCACCCTCCTCCTCATCCTCCTCCTCCTACTCCTCTCTTCTCCTCTCCTCCCTCCTCATCCCCCTCCTCCTCCCCTCCCTCCTCATCCTCCTCCTCCTCTTCCTCCTCCTCCTCCCCTCATCCTCCTCTTCCTCCTCCTCCTCCTCCTCCTCCTCCTCCTCCTCCTCCTCCTCCTCCTCCTCCTCCTCCTCCTCCTCCTCCTCCCCCTCCTCCTCCTCCTCCTCCTCCTCCGCCGATCCTCGCCCGGGCGCTCCGCCTCGCCCTGCGCCTGCTCGCCGCGCCTCCGGCGCTTCCTGGCCCGCCGCGCCTCGGGCGCCTCCTCGCCCGCCGCCTCCTCGGCCGCCCCCGCCTCGCCCTCCGCCGCCGGCTCCGCGGGGTCGCCCCCGGCGGCCGCGCGCGGCGGCCGCCGCATGCGCGGCGGCGGCTGCATGCGCGGCGCCTTCGCCGGCCTGGGGTCGGGGAGGCTGGAGTCAGGTCGGGCCTGTCCCCCTACGGTGGGATCTTGGACGAGACATGCCCAAAACATACTGCAAGAATGCTAACAAAGTGTCCAACAACTATTCCCCCCACTATGTTTTCTCCACTTTTGAAGATCCCTCCTGTAGAGGGACGCGCCCGACTGGACTCATCCTAGAGGCTTCCCACATGGGGCCGGAGTAGATGGGGTCGGGGGATCGCGCCGCATCGCCGATGCATCAGCGCTCACTATCGTCGACGGCGTTGACAAGCTCGCGCGCCACCTCGAGCCGCACCGCCGACGCCTCGGCGATGCGGTGCGGTCCTTCGACGCCATCCCCTCGGACCCCATCCGGGAGGCCTCCCCGCCGCGATCGATGTCTGGCTACGTTCGGCCTCCAGGGGCCCTTACCGGGCCTCGGGGCCGTCAAAAGAACGACTCGGGATGAAAAGCCGGTCCCGGGGAACGGGTCCAGATCTCTGGGGGTTGACGTTGTGGACAAGTCACGACGTCGGGGGTCTGGGGAGGGCCACTGTGGCGCAAGAGGAGGAGGAGGAGGAGGAGGAGGAGGAGGAGGAGGACGAGGAGGAGGAGGGGGGAGGGGGAGGAGGAGGGGGAGGAGGAGGAAGAGGAGGAGGAGGAGGAGGAAGAGGAGGAGGTGGAGGAGGAGGAGGAGGACGGGGGGGGGGTATCGAGGGCTGCAGGTCAGGGGCCCTGCATGTGCGCCTTTCTCGGCCCCCTCATTGCTTCTCCCCCCCCCCTCCAGCCAGCAACGCCCGAGGAGGGCTGCGGGTGGGAGGGGGGTTGGGCCCAGATCAGGACGTGGCAAAGCGCGGTGTGCTCGTGAGCTTTCGGAGAGCCGCGCAGACCTCCGAGAGGCCATCGTTATGCAGCTTGTTGGAACTGACTTGCTGAATCTTGCTGTTGGACCCCTTCGATTCACGCTCGAGCAGTTCGGGGTGGCGCCAAAGGCCCAGACCAGTTCTCCAACAATAGGAAACTCCGGGTCTATACTTCATCACTGTGCACTCAGGACGGAGGGGCGACTATCAAAAACGGGTTTTACGCGAAGTGACGCAGCGACCCTACGCGGTGGCTTACGCGGGCCACCAGCGCGGCAAGTCAGTGGAGACGAGAGCACTGACGCGAGGCCTGAATCGAGCCGCTTACGAGCGAATGTCGGCGCAATCGAATCCGTTTTTCTTTCGTTCGGGGATGGACAGACCCCCCTTTAGTAACACGTGGCTTAGTGGAAACGACCTGAGGCCCAAACCTGGCGGGCGCAAGCCTGGAAAATAACAGCCACGGCGCCATCTCGAGAACCGAAACCGGACAATTCGCTAATCGACGTGTCACTGTTGGGGGTTCTCTCCACCCCCGAGTTTTTCGTTCGTCGCTCACATGTTGTTGCTCGCCGCCCTCCATCCGAACCAGCGCTCGGGCTCGATCCTTCCTTGCCTCTTGCTCACGACGGGCGCTCTCGCCTCGGCCCCGCAGACAGCGGCCCCCCCCTACAGCACCGACGCGCCTGCTCGATGGCCCCTCAATCCCAGCAGCCCTCTGGGCGCAGGTGGTCCAACAGAGCTTCTCTTTCCTCTTCCCCAACCCCTCTCCTCTTCGGGGAAGGGTACCCCCCCCTCACCTCAATGATGTTTTTTTTTTTTGTGGACGGCTCCGCGATGTGTCAGAGGGTCCTTTTTCGCCCAAGATGATAGTTCCAAGAGGGCCTTCGATACTCCAAGATGGCCTCCAAGATGGCTCAAGATGTCCGAAGATTGCTCAAGATGCCTTGAACCATGCTCCGAGAGGCTCAAAGACCGCTCTTAGACGGCCCCAAATGCCATCGAAGCCCCCTCAGGACCTCCACTAGAAGCCCAAATCGCTCAAACACCGCAAGACAAGCAATGATTTTCGCCGTGTCGCCTTTTCGCGTCCGATTGGCCTGTGAGGCCTCAAAGTGGCCCCAAGGCGGCCCAAGCGAGGGTGAAAAGGGGCCCAATAGGCTCCCAAGACGGCCCCCAAAGCGCCCAAGAGGCCCCCTAGACGGCCCCCAAGAGAGCCCCAAGAGGCAATGCTCATGGCCTCGGATGGCGAAGAAACCTGGCCTCCGAGATGGCCTGAAGAAGCTCTCTAGGGCTCCCACGAGGGCCCCAAGACCATCCAAAATAGCCCAAGGAGGTCCCCAAGATTCGCAAAAGAGGGCCCAAGAGCCCAAGAGGGTCCCGAGCCCAAGACAGCCCCAAGAGGACGCCAAGAAGGCATCAACAAAAGATCCCAAAATGGCTGCCATAATCCCTTTCCTCGTCCTCGTTCCCGTGCTCGTTTTCCTGTTCCGTCTCCTCCTCGTCGTCTTCGTTGTCGTCGTCCTCCTCTTCCTCTTGCTGATCCTTGTACCTCTGGGCAGATGTTCCACTGCACGCTTCTGTACTTCCCTCAAGAAAACAACTCGCCTAGGCATCGCTTCAAGATCTCTCCCGTCCGTGTTCCGTTGGCTCTCACTAACAACGTCTCTGCATAGGCTGGAGGGGATACGCGAAACGTGGAAATGTATTCCTCCAGAAGGGCGCTCTTGCCCGCCGCCCAAAACCGACCCTGCAACAAAACCAGCGCTCCCGCTCTCTACTCTTTCTCCTCACTCAGGAGAGGCACTCTCTTGCTCGCCGCCGAAAACCGGCACTCCAAAAGACCTGGCGCTCCGGCCGAATGCTTCCCTGCCTTGTGCTCACGAGTGGAGGCCATGACAGTGGACACGCTAACAATCCTATCATTGAAATAAAAACGTGTTCAGAACATGTAAAACATGTTCTAAAAACGTTTCAAATATGTTCACATGTTTAAAACATGTTTGAAACATTCGGGGATGGACAGACCTCCCTTTAGTAAAACGTGGTTTAGTGAAAACGACCTCGGGCCCAAACCTGGCGGGCGCAAGCCTGGAAAATGACGGCCGCGACGCCCTCTCGAGAACCGAAAACGGACAATTCACTGATCGACGTGTCAGGGTAGGAGGCCTGTCCACCCCCCAAACGTTTTTAGACACCTATGCTTCCTCTCCGTCTATCGAACTTCCACAACCCTACCATCACAGCGCTCCCGCTCGGCACTTCCTGGTCTGCTGCTCAGGACTGGCGCTTCTGCTCCCCGCCGACCATCCAACAAGGGCCGCGCTCCCGCCAGCGGGAGGCCGCCGCATGCCTAGGGCGAGGTGCCGGCTCGACCCCTCCCTGGGCGGGAGACCTGGGCGAGGGTTGCTGGCCCCCCTTTTTTTCACATGGTTTCCTCACGAGGTGAGTGGCATCAGGGTGGACGCATGTGGCACATGTCGTCGGCGGTGAACAGACTTCCCTGTAATAAACCTCCCTTAGTGGAAACGGCCTGGGACCGAAACCAACGGACCTGGACCCGCAAAAATGACTGCTGCGACGCCCTCTCGCGAACCGAAAAAGGCCAACTCCTTAATCGACGTGTCAGGGTAGGAGGTCAATCCACCTCCGAATAGTTTCCCCGTGAGGTGAGTGGCATCAGGGTGGACGCACGTGGCATACAGTCGGACTCGATTAGACAGGACACGCGAGAGGACACAAGACCCTTCCGAAGGCCACGTTGCCACACAAATGCTGGAAGCATGGGTCGCGAGACACAGGACACGAGGGTACCCTTGATCTGGCAAGGTCGACCTACTAATCCGGGCCGCCTGTATGGAAGCACGGCGCAGCAAGGTATAATGGTTGCTCGACAGGGAGGGGGACGAGTAAGGTGCTGCAGAGGGAGAGGGGGGGGGCAGGGCAGGATGAGGGATGATGAAAGGGACCGGGGAGGCCCACAAGGAAGCGGCGCAGCAGGAGGACGAGCACACCGGAGCAGCGGCGGCAGCCTTTCCTGAGGCGCGGGTCCCGCGTTTCTCTCTTGGGGGCCTCCCCTGGAGGCCTCTCGTCGCCTCTCGGCGGCGAACCGGTGGGGGGGGGATGAGGAGGAGGAGGCGGAGGAGGAGGAGGAGGAGGGAGGAGGAGGAGGAGGAGGAGGAGGGGAGGAGGAGGAGGAGGAGGAGGAGGAGGCGGAAGAGGAGGAGGAGGAGGAGGATGAGGGGGGGGAGGAGGAGCAGGAGGTGGTGGTGGTGGAGCTCCCTAGCGACCAAGGTCGAATGGTCGGAGGAGAAGACTGGGGTTACCCCCTCACTCACGCCTCGGCACCCCACAACTGGGGGGCGCCAGCGACAGTGCCCGTCGGCAGCTGTTGGCGCACGGCCGCAACACACGCTGCTGCAGCACTTCAAAACAAGAATAAATCATGCACAACCTCAAACTGCTCACTCACTGCACCCTGCTCACTCGCACATGCACGACATACACCAACAAAACTCCTCTCGTCCACCGCGCCTCACATGCCCCATGAGCAAATGCAGCACAAGCTTCAGACAGGCATACCACACATGTCGACAAACAGCACGTCGCAAGCGAAGCGAGTAGCACAGGCTGACCAGGCACAACGCGTGTCGCCGATCACGCCGTCGAGCGAGAGACCGAGGTACGACTGAAGACTCCCAAAGAACTCATGCACATGACCTGCACCAGAGACAAGGTACCCTATGCCGATGACCACCCGCCACTCGACCACGACAGCACCCGCTCACAGCGCCCAAAAAATTCAGGCACATCACATACTGTCGCCCATATCAGCCACGAGCACGTCTCCGACCAGCAGTCACTACTGTGGGGTCAGCATCTTCTGCCCCTCCACTTCGAGATACCCCGCAGGACGCGGGCCCGTAAACACTTCAGCCCCCACATGCTCATATAGGATAGCGACAATGACATGCTCGAGCTGCTTGTCGGCGATCGTTACAATCAAACGGCGCAGCTTCGAGTCGAACATATGTTCAATTCTGAACAAGCGAATCAAGAGCTGCGCATGAAGGGAACCTGGAAAGAAACTGCCCATGCATTTCCGTGCGATGGCCTGCTGCTCAGCCGACCCCTGGGTCCCGAGCACAAGCGCCGCACCTGCAAACTGAAACGAATCTGGAGCACCGAGCTCGTGGCCCTTCTGGCCCTTCACCCGCGGCAAGTACTCCTGGTCGTGAGCGCTCTTCATACTCACATGAACTGCATCCTCCACTTTCAAAGCGAACTGATACGTCACAGCGGCTTCCAGGAGCCTCGTACGTTGCGCACTGATCACCCCTAGCTTCAGCGCCACTTCGGCCTTGGCCTCCGTCGACGAAGCCAGGGCAACGCGCTTCGCCCGAGACGAGTCCTCCGCCGCAGCTGCTGATGCCGCAGGCTTCTCTCCCGCCCTGCCGAAGAGGGCTCGAGAAGAAACTCTTGTGTTTCTAGAGGAAGGTGTACGCGAAGATGCCAACGAGCCGACACGTAGCTACTGAAACTCAGATCACACATCTCACAGGAGTACGGAGGGCTGGTGATACGACTGCGTTGAACCGCAGAACCCTTGGACCGAGGGCACTTACCCAGTTCAAGACTCTTTTCCAAGTGAGAGCTAGCATACCTTTTGGTGGTATACATGTTGCCACACAGAATACACGCATTGCTGGTAGTAACAATTCGAACAATAACTCTATGCCCATGAGTAGGTTGCCGAGAATTAGCTTGATGTAACAGTAGTTGCCTTTTAGTCGGGAACGAGGCCCCACGGACTCCCTCCGACTCCCCAAGACTGAGATCGCACATGAAGTCGCCCACAGACGGAGGAGGAGGAGGAGGGGGAGGAGGCGGGGGAGGCACCCCAGAAGGAGGAGGCACCCCAGAAGGAGAAGCAGAATACGAGGACGAGCCCCCAGGAGCCCCCGAGGACCCAGACGGGGCGCCGATCTCAGCCTCGACAGGCGGAGCTATCTGTTTTCCTGTGTACTCGCTGTACAATATCTGCGGGTCAGCCGAAAGAAACTCCGCACGCACATCCACCGCGCAAAACAATGCCGCAGGATAACGCTCGACTTCAGCCGCAATACCGGCAAACTCGGCTACCCGAGCAAAATCCATGAAGTCTGCAAGAAACTAAGTCCACCATTCGCTAGGCCTCCCGTTTAAATGCACCCCCCCCGATCCACGAACTCATTTTCTTCCCATTCCGCCTGACCAAACAGAGCTCTTATCACCTGTAAATTAATGAGAGGCCAGCGCGCAATATTTTGCATCCACTTCAGCCGCTGCGTGCGCAGCCGCAGGGATACAGGACACAGCCGCAACTGACAGTGAAAGTCGTGCGTGGTTCTCGCTTGGTATTTCATCCCACCCTCCATTTCCTCCTTGATGCACCCCTCCCCCTTCGTCGCGCGACGAGCAAGAATCGAAGGAACTCCACCCAAGCGTGAGCAGCAATCAGACGTCACCGCAAGTGAGACCAAGCCCGACGTAAGGGCACCTTCGATAACAGCTTGGTACACAATACTCTTCCATCTCAAATTCGTACAGCTATGCCAGAACCGTCCCAGAAGCCCAAAACTTTGCCTCGCCTGTTTAATCCTGCGGGGGCATTCATCACTGCAGCTTCCGTCGGCACGTAAATAGGGACCCAGGCACCTGCAACTACGATTCACGCGCCCAGGGGCACTCTCACCAGTGCGCAGCTGCCAGGACCCAGACGAACGATCAAAGTAACCCCCAAAAACACGTCGCCGAGAGACATGGGCACCTTTGCCAGCGAAGTGCACCAGACACTCCTGCTTGCCGCTATTGAGAGCCACTCCGCCAATGCCGACTCGATCTTGAAGTCTCGTGAGGTTCTCAGAACTTAATCTGACAAACCCACCGCGCGATCGCAGCAACTGAGTGCGACGCAGATCATCAGCGAAACTGGTGAAAGAAACGTCGATCGCACGATCGGCCCACGAGCGCAGAGCAAGCCGAGCACCCTCATCTTCCCCTAAACGGTGCTTAAGCCACGGGACCCTGACGCTAAGCCCAGGACTCTCTTCCCCAAGATACCCATCCAAAAACAAATGATAAGCTCCTAAAAACCATACCGGAGCCACTGAGTCCCCAGGCAACGCTCCAGAACCCAAGGCAACCCCCAGAACACCGTCAACACATTCGAGAGACATTTGCCCATGATTACGTCTTTCTTCAAACAGAGCCGCTGCGCAAGGGGACGCGTGCTGCCTCACGAACATCTTAAGAAACCAGCGCTCCACGCTGTGAAATGCATTCGTCGCGTCATAGAAGGTCGAGAAACAACTCAGCTTAGATTCTCTTAGTCGTTCACCGCACAAGGTCTGAACGAGCCCCCTCCCGCCTTCGTCGTTTCAGGTATCCGTAAGCATACCCGCGATTAGCGTATCTACCTAGGTCAGGGTTCGCTCACCATAGATACTGATAGTACACTGTACCAAAGGAGTCCAAGCTGTGTACTAACCTCAGGCCCTGACAATCCACCTTACCATTGCCCCTGCTCAAAGTAAACGCCTGACTGCAGTGCCAGATCAGCCTAATACTCGCCAGTATATACATCAGGCAATACTTGATCGTTTCAAAGTTCCACTCCTCTCGTTCTCCCCCCACTCCTGCTCTACTCTGCCTGCGAAAGTCACGCAGCCAGAGCATCATGCGCCATGTGCCTGCTGGAAATGACCATTCAGGTGGCGTCTTCCTCAGCTTCACTCTCTTAAAGGCGCCAGAAATGCGACCAAAGTCTTCCTTGGCCTCACGCATTGCCTCAATCATATCCGTCTCCCTCGGTTCTCTCGTTAGTCTAGCATCCAGCTCCTCATCGCGCGTTGCATCAGATGCTGCCGCGCCACCCTCAGGACCTGAACTCTCGGGATACTTGCGCCGCGTCTCAGAACCCAGGAAGGTGCGAGGAGCAGAGTACAGTCTGAGCTTTGGCCCTAGCGCTGTGCCGCTGAGCCGCCTGGACACATCCAAGGCCGAAAAAAGCACTCGATCATTCCAGGCATCCCCCAGCTCGGCCACACGGAGGCCAATTCAACAGTTTCTAACCTCCCGATCCACCCGACGACACAGAACGATATGCTTCGCTAGCATACTCGGGCCCAGCAACGAATTCGAAAAAAACAGCGACACACCCCAGCAAGGAGACCCGCGGCAACATGCGGGAGGAAGGCAAGGAGCCACAAGGGATCACAGCCCCAAGGAGGAGGAATGAGAGGCGGAAGGGGGCCTCTGCTTCAGGCTTCGCAGTTCACTCCGCAAGCGAACACGCTCGGCCAAAGCCGCAGACGTTGCCTCAGGTCGATCCAAGTGCTTGGGTTGCACGCCAAACAATTCCCGAGCCTCTGCAATCAGCACATTCCCTCACTGGCTCCTGACTCTCGAACCCCACAGGTCCGAGCCCTCGGGAAACCGCTTCTAAAAATTCACGCCTTCGAACCCCATGGAGCACCGCACGGTTGAGTTTGTTGTGGTCCCAGCGAAACGAACCTTCATCGGGAAAAAACGGCCCCAGTTCTAACTGCGAAACAAGAGGGTAGTGGTCACGGCGAGTCAACGTATTGATCAACTGCATGGCCTCCCCAACTCGCTCCCAAACTTCACATTTGCGAACTTTACTCGGTACTGCTTTAGTCGTACATATATAGTCAACCCGCGCCGTGCTAGAACCATTCCCATGATAAAACGTGGGCCCACACACATAATATGTATTCGCAGCACACAAGGAATGAGCCTCTAACGTTTCCCGAAAGTACAGACCATTCGTGATCTCATAGTCCACTTCGCATGATCCCAGACTCTCACTTGCCACACTTCCCACACGAGCATCCGCATCTAGCATCAACCAGGGAACAGTTCTACTCGGAAGCTCGCCCAGCAATGAGTTAAGTCTACTCCAGAACTTCTCGCACCCACGAAAAGCAGCAGCACGTCCCGCACCCCCAGGAGGCTCCACTGGCGCATACGCAACAATAAACGCAATATCGCTTGATGCTGACTGACATCTCACTGCCCCCAGTCGACCTGCCAACTCTCCCTCACCGTGCCAGACCCATACGAATCTGCTTCCCATCGAAAAGGCAATCTCTGATCAAGAGTGAGCACCCCGTCGGACGACCTGTAGACCCCGAACTTCTGCCCCACTGAAACCGATGATACTTCCCAAGACGGTCCTGTACACACGGCAATTCTGTACCACACTGTGTGCCAGCGAGAGCAATTGCCTGACAGCTACGTAGTTGCTTCTGAACGTCACGCCACCTGCCACCCTGTCGCATCGACAACGGATTCCACATGCAGCATCGAACTAGTACCATGGCCGCCCGAGGCACACGCCGCCTGATGAGGGGGCGTGTCGAGGCAGGTGCAAGGACATGCCTGGCGGCGCGAATCGCCCCCTCTGTGGGTCGCGATCTGGGCCGTGGGGGCTGAGGAGCAGGAGGAGCAGGAGGAGGAGGAGGAGGAGGAGGAGGAGCAGAGGAGGAGGAGGAGGAGGAGGAGGAGGAGGGAGGGAGGGAGGGAGGGAGGGAGGGAGGGAGGGAGGAGGAGGAGGAGGAGGAGGAGGAGGAGGAGGACGACGAGCAGAAAAACTCGGAGGTCCGCGCGGAGCTCCTGGTCCGGCGCTGGAGCCCCCCTCTGCGGCGCCTCCAGCGGCGCTCCTGGCGCTCCGCGCGCCAGGGGACGGGGCTCCCCGGCGCTGCTCCGAGAAATCCGCGCGGACCTCCGAGTTGGTAGGCTCATGTCATCGTTGAAGGGGCCCCAGCCTGGGGCCCCCAGGGCACACAGAAATAGATACACACAGATAACAAGACTCCCCATGTGTCCGCCTATTTCCTGGCTTCTCGTCTTCCCCCCCACTTCCCATATTTTCCTATATCTTCTGGGGAATCGACGATTCATTGTGTCTGTGTGTGTGTGTGTGTGTTTTTCCCCTCCTGCTTTGTGCCATTGCTTGCTCCCCCGGAGGTGGAGGGGGCGGAGGCGGGAGGAAGGCGACGAGAGAGGGGCAGGCGGCTGAGGACACGGAGGAGAAGGCAAGATGACGGCTGGCGCAAGCGGGAGCTCTCGGGGCCTCGCCGCCGGCTCCGAGCCGCCCTCGCCGCCCTCGCCGCCCTCCTTCGCCGCCTCGCCGCCCTCCTTCGCCGCCGCCTCGGCAGCCGCCTCCGCCGCCGCCTTGGCGCGGGCCCTCTTCGGGGGCGGCCTCATCCTCGGCGGCTGGGCCTTCCGCGCCTCCTCGCCAGCCTGCTGGGTCAGCGCGGAGCGACGAGCAGACGAAGCGACGAGCAGACGAAGCGACGAGCAGATGGTGAGCATGGCATGCGAGACGTGTTCCATCGCCCGATGCGCCAGTCTCGGCGGAGAGGGGCACCTCCATCCTGAAGGAAGCAACAACACGTTTCCTTCGAGCCCTCGCCCCTGGGGCCGCCTACGCACAGGGAGGCGATGAGTGATGTTCCGGATGCGGGGAGGGAGAGGCGGAGGGTGAGTGGGCGGGGGGCCGTGTCCCCCACCCACCCGCTCCCCCTCTCTCCCTTCGGCCCCCGAAGCCCCTCCCAAACACCTCGTGTGCACCACACAGCGCTTGCAAATACCAGAAACGTGCCTGCTGGAATCGCCTGTATGCAGACTTGTACGCTGGACGCTGCCGGTACTGCCACAGCTTTCGAGCATCTCAATATGCCTGCATGCACCAGTAGACTGCGAGCGCCACATGCCCGTACCAACACCACAATGCAAGCAAGAAAGCAATGCCTGTCGGGCGACTGTACTTCTGCACATGGCAGAAAGCACCCCTCACGGACATATTGTTCGGCAGCGCACGCGCCCGCGACTGCTGACTGTTATGCTCTCATGGGGCCACGAGAGACAATAGATAAGGAGGAGGAGGAGGAGGACAAGGAGAAGGAAAGAAGGGAGCAGCGGTGACTTTTGTTCGAGGTTCTGGTGGGGCTTCGAGACAGCACCAGAGCACCCTCAAGAGGCTTCTGCGGGACCTAGAGCACTGTCAATGGTAATGGCAGTGTGGTGGCAGCGCGGATCCCAAACAGTGTAGTCTAGCAAACGATGCGGTGCAGTATATGTGGTGCAATCCATGTGTTGTGTAAGCTGTATTGTGCAATCTATGTGAAGACATGTGTGTGGTCCAAATTTAAAACTAATGGTGCAATCTATGTGGTGCACGCTATGCGGTGCAATGAATGTGGTTCAGTCTGTGTGGTGCGAGCTGTAGGGTGAAACTGACAATCATATATACATATCTCTCTCTATATATAGCCCCCCGCACGCACCAAGAACCCCCCTTTCTCCAGATCATATACGAATTCATATCGGACTTCATTTAGAGGCTCATTTTTGGAAGACTTTCTCAACTCATTTTGAACTTGACAATAACCTCTACTCAACTCCCTCCGTCTCCAACACACCATCCAATACTCAACACCCTCCGTCTCCAACACACCACCCGATACTCAACCGGCTCCCTCCCCAAGCTGAACTTGAAAAATCCTTCTACTCAACTCCATCCATCTCCTACACACAATCCGGTACTCATCAGGCTCCCTCCCCAAGCTGAATTTGAAAATAACCTTCTACTCAACTCCCTCCGTCTCCAACACACCATCCAGTACTCACCACCCTCCGTCTCCAACACACCACCCGATACTCTACAGGCTCCCTCCCCAAGCTGAACATGAAAATAACCTTCTACTCCACTCCCTCCGTCTCCTACACACCATCCGGTACTCCACACCCTCCGTCCCCAACACTCCACTCGATACTCCAGACCTGTCTCCTCCATCACACAACCAACCTTTCTGCCACACTTCTTCCTTGACGGTTGCAGCGCGCGCCTTCCACCCCTCTTTTCTCTTCGCATCTTCCAAAAGAAAAAGGGGGGGTCATGGTGCGTGCTGGGACCTATATATACATTGCTTTATGCATATATATATATATATATATTCTCATACGCACCTCTCCGAGGGAGTAGAGCTCAGAGGCGATGAATGCGCACGCGTTCGCGATTTTTCTGGCCGTTTCGCTCGGGACATCCTCGACATTCTGAAAATCGGTGGCACCCCTCACGCAGATCGTGACGTCAGGGTCCAAAAACACATGGGAATTTCAACATTTTAACATAACACCTTCAAAAACACATGGCAATTTCAATAATTTTGACCCCGATTCTCAGAGAATGGCGGTTTCGCATGAAAAATCCTCCCAAAATCGAGCCCCAGACCCCTCCTCGGAGCCTCCTGGGGGCCTCCTGGAACCTCCTGGGGCCTCCTGGGGCTTTCTGGACCTTCTGGTACCCCAGACCCCGCCTCGGAGCCTCCTGGAGTTCTCCTGGGCCTGCTGAGGCCGCCTGGGGCCTCCTGGGGCCTCCTGGGGCTTCAGAACTACATGCACACACAGAGACACAAATCACGCCCAACACATCACACGCTAGACAAACATAACATACACACACACAACACCGACAACACACAAAAAGCACGCACCACACAAAGCACACATCACACACACAACACTCACAATCCTGGGGCCTCCTGGAGCCTCTTCTGGTATCCAAGTCGGGCCTCCTGAGGCTTCCTGGGGGGCCCTGGTACACACATCGCAAGGTGTGGCAACCCCACTTGCGCTCGAGTGCGACTTCGCTGTTGCATGTCACTCCTGCTTCAAACGCCCCTTCAGCTTGTTGTATGAGCCTGGGCACACACGTGCCACTTGTATATGTATATATATATACATAGATATGCATATATATACATATAGATACGTATGTGTATATAAATGTATATGTATGTATGTATATATATATATGGTGCGACGCCTGTTGTAAAAAACAATGCTGAACAATGCAGAACAATGACAAGACACACGAGGCAATGTACGGCAATGCCGAGCGCGAGCCTCAGACGATCGAGATCGTGGCCAACACGGTGCGGCGACTTGCGGCGGCCACGGGCGGCGGCGACGGGTGGCCACGAGCCGGCCGCACCGGCGCTCTCAGGGCCCAGCAGCTCCTTGTGACGGAGCTGAGATTCGATCGGGCCCTGTCCTGAGCATTTTCCTACAGTCATCGGCCTGACCTACGGAACGATACATCAGGAACGAAGCCCCTTTTTTTATCCCGAGGAGTAGCGCAGAAGGAACGATAGATATAACGAATAACGCATTCAGGAATGATGAGTAACGCATGCAAGCCTAAGGAACGACCGAGCCCCTTTTGAAAAGGAAGTGTTCCTTATTCAAGCCGCTCACTGTAGGGTGGAGGGCCCAGGGTGAAGTCCTCATGGGCTTCTGCACCTCGAAAACCAGTGCGTCCTGTGACTCACCTCTTGCAGATTCGAGCCCCGAAGATCAATCGAAACGGCATTTCAGATTTCACCCCTCGCCCTGCACCCAAAGAACATGCTCGGCTGCCCCCCCACAGGCAGAGTCTGGACTAACAATAGGCAGCAGTCAAAGCCTACCCCCCAGTGGTAGAACAAGATTCAGAAAATCCTGCCCAGACCAGTGTTTGTCTATTCTTGAATTTTCCCCCTGTGGAAGGACACGCCCGACTTACAACTGAGAGCCCCGAACCGTGCGGAACAAACACCATTTGGGCAGGGACGGACCGTCCCGGCATTCCTATAGTCCTACCACGAAATGTTCTCAAACCCCCAAAATGTTCTAAGAACAAACATGAACCCGATGTGGTGAAACAAGACAGGCTCCGCCATAAATGTTCTAGGGACATGTCGTGGGAACCACAACAAAAGGTTCTTAGAATATTGTTTGGTAGTGCTATAGGCACGCCAGGACGCTTCGCCACTGCTTGCACCATCGAGACCAGCACGGTGCGGCGACTGGCCTGCGGCGACGGGCAGCCACGCGCTGGCGGGACCGACGCGCAGGCGCGCAGTGCCCTGCGAGAGACACGAGGGCCCTCGAGTGCAAGCACTGCATTTGGGGGAGGAGAGCATCGGCGGTGGACAAACCTCCCCCTTTGCTATCCTCCCCTTTCGCCCGACCCGACTTTCTCAGAAGGCCTGACTCCTCTCGGCGGTGGACAAACCTCCCTTTAGCAAACCTCCCTTTCGTGAAAAAGGCCTAGGACCGAAACCTACGGACCTAGACCCGCAAAAATTAACAGCCGCGACGCCCTCTCGCGAACCGAAAACGGCCAATTCACTAATCGACGTGTCAGGGTAGAAGGTCTATCAACCTCCGAGAGCAAAACAAGAGCAGCAGTGTGTACGATCGATGGCGATGGCGGAAACTGTACACCTTTACCAGGTCTTTTGTCAGGATATGATCATGAGCCCAGACGATGCGGTTTGAGGAGCTGCACGATTCAGTTCTGCTGCTCCAAGCTTCTCTCCCTTCCCCCTCCTGCTCCCTCTCCAGTGTAGGCATCACAGTTGCCTGTGAGTGCCGCAAGAGGACTGTGGACATCACAGTGCGATTGCGACCACCAAGCAGCGAAGGGAACACTGGCCAGGCAGTGCTCGAACGTCTTACGAGCGCCACATCATGTACGCACAACAGCATGACGGCCAAAAGCCACTGTCCACCACAATTAAACTGCTAGCATAGGGGCATGTCTGCAGGCACCAGCAACGAGCCTCTGATCAACACATGGCCTGCGAGCGCCACTGTGTGTCTGTGATCACCGCTGTGTGCACCATGATGCGCCTGCGATCGCCACTGCATGCCTGCAAATACAACGTGCGCGTGAGCACTGCAAGAACCTGCGACCACCAGGCATTTGCTAGGGCTCCCAACTTCGCGCTTCGCGCTGCGCGAAGCGCGAAGCGCGAATAACTTCGCGCTCTCGCGCCGCCCTCCCAAAGGGAGAATAGGAGGACGAGGAGGAGGAGGAGAAGGAACGAGGACCGCGAAGCGCGAAGCGCGAATAACTTCGCGCCCTCGAGGGAGCCCTTGCATTTGTGAGGCTCCCAGCGATGAGCTGATCGTCAGTTTGTGCTACGCGCCACGAGCCGTGGCACCACGAACAGGCGTGGCAGGAGGCGGTGCGTGATCTGTTGGGTGGGCGGGTGGGTCGGAGGCCACACTACGCGCCGGAAACAGAGCTCCACCCATCGGGGATGGACAGACCCCCCTTTGGTAAAACGTGGTGTAGTGAAAACGACCTGAGGCCCAAACCTCGCGGGCGCAAGCCTGGACAATAACGGCCGCGGCGCCCTCTCGAGAACCGAACACGGACAATTCACTAATCGACGTGTCACTGTTGGGGGTTCTGTCCGACCCCGAACATCACGCGCCAGAAACAAAACTCCATCCATCTCCACGGACAGGCCTGCGTTCAAGAACAGATGCACAGGGAAGCGAGGCATGTCGGCTGACGAGCCAGGGCCTCCTCCGCGGTGCCGGCGGCAGCGCCGGCGGCACGCCGGCGCAGCTCGGCGAACATCCTCCGGCGATGGAGTCGTCGGCCGAAACCTGCTTGAACGAAGCCGGCGTTCCCGCCGACCGTGTCGATAAACGACGTGCCCGCCCGCACCTGGGAGGAGACGCAGGAGCAGAAGGCAGGGGCAGGGAGGGCGAATGGTTCGGGACGCTGAGGAGTGAGACTCGCGGAGCAGTATGACAACATACTGCGTTGGCATAGACTTCCAGAGGTTCGCACGGCCCTCCGGCAGTTTGTGCATGTGCCACTCTTGTGCCCCCCCCTCGGGGGCAAACTGTCCAGCATCTTGCCCACCCTTCGCCAAAACGCCCCTCCCCCCCCACACACGCACCCTCGCCCTCTCCACCCCCCTTCCTCAGAACTCCGACGCCGTGGTTCTTTGACAATGCGGATACCCAAATAATTATCTGGCGAACCTCTCCTGGCCCGGCACTGCATCTCGACTCGTTCTTTGAAGGTCCTGGGGCCCGTTCAGGGCCCACGGAAGCCGAAAATTGCCGCCCACCCCTCCCTCGCCGCCGTGATTTTGGAGTATCGTTTAACCGATCCCCATCCCCAGCGGCGTGGCCTGGGCCCCACTGGCCGAATGGGGATAATAAGTCGTTCCCTTCGGGTTTCGAGGGGTGCATCCCCAACTGGGGTGCTAATTTGGCGAGGGTCTCGAAAGGGATGGGGACGGGGATGGAGATTGGCTCAACGATACCGGATTTGGTTCACACAACGAGAAGGTGTGGGATGATGTGGGGGCCCTCACCTCGCCGGAAACCTCGGCGCCCTGCTCGGGGGCCCCAAGCTGCAGCGAAAACCTCCCCCGCACCGTCCGTCACCGCACGGCTCTGGGACCTGGGGGCCCCAGTGGCCCGATACGCCCTCGGAGAGCGACACAATGAAGGGGCCCTGGGACACCCAAATGAATAGTCACAAATAGCAGGGATCCAAATCTTTTCCCATATTTTCTGGGTTTTCGTCTCCCCCCCACTTCCCATATTTTCCTATACTGGGGAATCGGCGGTTAACTGTGCCTGTGTTGTTTCCCTCCGGACACAAGTCCCAAACAGTGCGGATACCCCAAAGAACCACTGACTCACCGCACGGTGTGGTCACCGCACCGCACCGCTTGTGGAGGCCTCCCAGGTGGGGTCCGATCGCCGATGCACCGGCGATACATCGGCGCCGTC